>QFFD01000530.1:148231-195864 GCA_003314615.1 Pholiota microspora
GGGGGAGGGGGACAGGGAAGAGGAGGTGGGTAGACCGTCACTGCCGTTACTATTTTGTCTGTGCGCTGTGGTTCGGTCAGTGTTGGTGTCGCGTGCGTATACATCGTCTCATCGTCTCTCCTCTCCTCTGCTCTCCTCTGCTCTGCTCTGCTCTCCGCGCGTCTGTGTATTTTTTCTTCTTTTTCTCTGTGTTCTGTCTTGGTTTGGGTGCGTTTGATGGCGTGCGCGTGGCGGATGGAGGGAGGCATGCGGGGGAGGTATAGGTATATGCGCAGGGAAGGAATGGGCTGAAGGGGATAGGGCGAGTCGCGTGCGTCCTTCTCTCTTGTCTCCGTTGCTTCCAGCACGTTAGCTTGTAAGGTTGTTAGCTCGTTGGGCGTTGTTGGCTCGTTGGAGGATGTTGTTGGTGCGTTGGCTCTCTTTATTTGTTAGCGACGCTGCTGTTGACAATGGGCATTAGGGTTATGTTCAGCCGCTGTTGACAATGGGCGCGGTGCTTAAGCGCCACTTGGTTGTATACGTGGGGTTCGCAATATTGAAGGTAACGGGGCCTGGGTGCATATGAAGCAAAACATCAGAGGCCGAGGAAGAAGAAGGTTGATGATCGGTAATATATATATATATATATATATGTGTGTGTGTGTGTGTTGGGGGATATATAGCCTTTGAGGTGCTGGTTGGTTCGATATCTCTGAGGTCAGGGTATACGCGCTACATCATTCAACTCATGGGTTCTCACGAGCTCATCCTACCTTTCCCTCTGATTGTATCTCCCTCTCAGACATACTGCAAGACATCAGGGGCATTACAGTTACATTTCCAGTGCCTATGCCTATGCAGGCCACGCTGTGCGGTGTGTCCCTCTCCACGGCCGGGTGGTGCACGGTAGTATTCCTGTCCGCCATAGCCTCTCGCGCGAAATTCAAAGAGCGGCACACGTATTCTCCCAAGATGAAGATGCGCGTATCATATATCATATTTCTGCTGTGTCATGTCATGTCATGATTAATGGCGTGCATTGCATCATTAGCACTGTGGGGGGAGCTGGTTTTCAGTCTGGTGTTTGTGTTGGGCGGGATGATAGAGTCGGGCTCTGACGTGGCGGGAATCTGTGATTGATTTCAGGTATTTGCCCCTTGCATTGGCTGTCAATGGAAATGGGGACCGATAGGCTGATGGTGAGATTGAATTTTGAGTTTTGAGCGGGAGAGGGTAGAGGGGAGAGGGTAGGGCGCTGATCTACGTTTACTTATTCTTATTCTTATTCTTATTCTTATTCTTATTCTTATTCTTATTCTTATTCTTATTCTTATTCTTATTCTTATTAGGCCTGGCGTTGCTATATTCTGTACCAAGGAGTTCGTCACTCTTTATCTTTATCCTTCTTGATCAAAGGTGTAATAACATTGCTTTTGGATATCATCAACAGGTATTTGGATTTATCCGCATCTCTTTGGGAATTCACCAACGCTCATTCCACTAGGGAGCCAGCGACGCTGATAATAGATATGTATGCATTCGGCAGTGCTCCACACGCGAGTACGGTGGATGTGTATGATACGCATGGTATGGTTGTACTTTGTTACTTAAACTAAGATGTGATCGTTAGATAGATATTGTATTAGCTGTGTTGTAGTTACAATTACAATAAGGAAGCGCGAATGTAATTGGTGGTTATGAAGATGTCAAGAAGGTATGCAGATGGTAAGGAGGTATGCAGATGGTAAGGAGGTATGAAGATGGTAAGGAGACACGAAGATGGTAAAAAAAGGTACACTACCAACGCACACAACCTGCGCTTTGGGGATTGCGTTTCTGTTGCGAATGGGTCGCTACAGACTTCTATCGCTTGTACGTTATATATACAATCATCATGAAGAATTTGAGCCTACGCCGACAACAGCACCCCTGAATAGGTGCCCTTTCCTCGATAAACATGCATTCCCATCTCTGTTACCAGGAAGTGGAGTCCTCTATTTCTGTAACTGGGAGACCCATCTTCATGTTGTCCGCGCGGGACGCGTCGAGTGTTGCCCGTTGGCGCGGGTTGACGCGCAGGGACATCTGTGTAGGGGGCCAGTCACGACCTGCCGTGGGTGCCTTTTTACGGTGGGGACACGGCCGGTGCTTTTTATCGCATCTGGGTGGCTGAGCACAGTCTCGAGTTCGACTGGTGGCACGGGGTCCGTGGATTTTCATGTACAGGCATTTACCGCACAGGTGAGGACTCTCTGCGGGGATATGGAGTTGTACATGTTGGATTGGGTGGGGAGTTTTGTGTCGCTGTTGGGAAGTAAAAGCAAGAGTGGGGTGTGTAGTGAAGATTCGACACGGTGTGGCCCGATTGTGGGCATGGTGGGGTTTAGCTGGGGATGGGGTCCCGAGGCGCAGCAGGGGCAGTGATAGTCTGTGTTTGAGAGCGAGCGAGAGATGAGAAACGGTGTGAGGAGCGACGCTTTGGACCTCGTTCGGTGTGCTGGGTACGGTGTGGTGAGGAAAAGGATGGGCAGAATCAGAGGCCTTATATACCTCTCATGCTTGTGCCACTCGTCATCATTATGGCAGGTAGATACTTGGTTGCCGGATTCGGGGGTACATTGATCATCACCTTGAGGAGGTGGGTGGCCATAGCGAGATCAAAAAATAAATACCATTTCGGTTCTACGCTTCGAGCTCTGGCGTTTGAGCGGCCGCGACACACAGCTGCGGCACATAATGTCTTATTGCACCATATACCTGAGTACTTACTCTGTGCCCTAGCTCAGGAGACGGAGAGCAGTTAACTGTTTGAGTTCACCGAGAAAACTTCAAGTTGAATTCAGGTCAAAGTGAGTATTGAGGGGTCCGTGCGTGGGTGTATGGTGTGGTGCTACCTTCAGGTCCAAGGGTTTATTGACAATATGAGAAACACCGAGTGTTTAAGGACGGTAATACTGCTTAGTTTTTCACGCTATGACGCGCTGGAGTAACGCTCGGGACGCGTTCCTCACGGGCGAACGCGGGCGGAGCTTGAATTTCAGGAGGCTCGCTCAGTGATTATCGGAATCTTATGCGTGATTTTGTGCGTCCTTCTCTCTCATTCACTACCTCTCTCGACACGTCTTTTCATCCCATCCGTCACGGATCGCCCTGTTTTTCTCTGAATGCACAGCCTTCCGCTCACCCCGCTCTCGCTGGATATCTGTCTTGTGGCGATGTTGATGCATTATCATGTGGGGCAGCGCGTAGGGGTCATACGCGATGTGCGCTATCCAAGCTATGAACGGGTTGTGTCCATGATGCATGGGGTATCCATGCAGCATGGAAACAGCGTGAGCACTCCTGCACTTGACATGACAAGTGTTGTCCGATTCTCATATGGTTTCAACCACTACCTCCGTCCCGTATGTCCGCAGTCTGTTCATCCGCCCACTGAACTTCAAAATTGCTTCTGTGGACCTTTTAGCGCATAAGCTTGTAGGGTTGTTGGCTCGTTGGGCGTTGTTGGCTCGTTGGAGGTGTTGTCGGCTCGTTGGAGGTGTTGTCGGTGTGTCGGCTATCTTCATTTGTTAGCGACATTGGAGATATTGTTCTGCATTGACGGAGGGAGAAGCGAGTTCGTGGAGGGTAATGACAGAAGACTGAGAGATGCTGCATACAGCAGGGAAGTGGCGCACAGACACAAGTCAAACCTAGCCAACCAGCTGCGACCGCTGGCCAGTTCCACTGCTGCCATGCTGCAGCGACAAGCGGTCTATTCACAGCAGAGTGTTCCTACCCTACCTAGCCTAGGTGTGTTTCTTGTTAGTGGTTTCCTTGTACCTCCCTTTCCCATAGGTTCCCTCCATGCACTCTGTGTGTCTGGCTGGCTCGCTAAATTGTCTGTCATTCCCCGCTCCGCTCTTTCCCTGCTCTATCACACTCTCTGCGCATCACATATTAAGACACCGTCGGCTCCAGGTCCTCGCTCTCACCAGTGCTGCTTAAACTCTGGCAATTCAGCGTTGCCGCATTCGCGTTGTGCTATCCCCTTCACGCTCCGGGGATTAGGGCGTCTTCTGAATCAATGACGAGAGGCTGAGCTTGAGGGTCATACTCATTGTGACGTGCGAGCGCTGTATTCTTTATCTCTGCTTCTCTCTTACCCTCCCACCGAACATCAGCTTCGCCGTAGCACTCTTGTCCCATGACTCAGCCTGCGGAGCCTCAAAGAGTTTGTCTGTGTACATTCTGCCATCACTGTCTACTTCACGCTAAGGAGCGTATATTCCCTATGCTTCCGTTCGTTCTGAGCACTAGTATAATGAGATGTGACCCGGAATGCACACACTTGATTCTGTTTGCACTTGATCTTCTGATCCATGATTTTTTCTATTCACCTTTGACCTTACTCATTGTCTTTTTTTCACATCTCAAGAACTGATCGTCGAAGTTATGTATTTCATTATGAAGATGGTAAAGAGGTATGAAGGGAGGTTCAATAAGTGGCTGATGAAAACGGTAAGGAGAATGATAAAGACAGTAAGGAGAATGATGAAAACGGTAAGGCATTGAGCCATTTCCCACACTGCCTATGTCCATCCAACCTTTTCGATAGCTGCTCTGTTCATCCACTGGAAGTTCAAGGAATATTAGTAGATGTAGAGTTGGCTACTAAGACTGGTGCGTACTGTATGTCACAGACGTGATTCCTAACAGAGACAGAATTTAGCCTCACATGTTCCCTTTTGGGCCCGAGGGTCCGTTTATGTAACTGTACGTGTTGCGGAGACGCTTTTGAAGCGGGCTGTGAGGGGTGATTAGGAAACATATCAGCCATGGATACGTGAGGAACACGTACGGAGATGGTTGAGAGGAGTGAAGCTCCATGAGCAGTGTGTATCGGAACTTGACTGTGGTGATGAAGGGACGCTTTAGTGCGATGAGATGGAGAACAAGACAAGTTACGAGGGTTTATATAGATTTCTAAGAGAGTGCCACTCATCTTTGGAATATGCATGAACATGGTTACTGGATTTGGAAATACGATGGTGATTAATTGTTATAGTCGTGAAAGAGACAGTGCTAGGCCTGCGCGCTTGGGCTCTCGGTGTCACTATTGCAACGGAAGGGAAATTTTTATTGTGTTCGCACTCTTTGTCTGAGCACTAATTGACTACATACACATGGTTCGCAGTCATCAACGAAGGTAATCAGCATGCGTACAAAGTCAATCATTAGACTCCGAGGAGGAATACGGCTGAGGTAATGAGAAGTGTCGGAGATGTTGATATGACCGAAGAACGTAGGCTTCGATGTGCAGGATCGTTTCAATCTTTGATTGTGCCCGGTGTAGGTTATACAAGCTATGAAATATTTGGCATTGCCCACTAGCGTCGGATGTGATTGACGATTGAGGAACAGCTGTGGCTGTTTTGAGTGGATTCTAGATGTGATCCTAATGCATGAAACGCCGATTCTGAAGAAGCAGCCGGGTCAGTACAAAAACTCGTGCGGGGCTGGTGCTGGCCCTGTATTTACCCATTCTGTCTTTCCCTCACGACTTACACCATGGGCTTCACATTGCCATCGCTTATGCAGGCTACAGTGTACAGTGTCTCCCTCTCTACGGCCGGGTGGTGCACTGTAATTGCGCTTTCCGTCGGTGCCTTCCGTGCTAAATTCAAAGAACGGGACACCCATTCTCCAAGGATGCGTATATTTCTTCTGTGCTATGTCGTCGTAATGGCTGGTATCAGCACTGCGGCGTTAGCTACTACTCTAGTGTTTGCCACTGGCGTGATGCGCGCGTCTAACTATGACTCCACATCAACACCTATTACCTATGTGGGGCCGGACTACAGCTATGCACCCCTGAGCTTGGCTATTTTGGGGGCTGATACTCTGATGGTGGGATTTTCAACGAACTGAAAGGAGAAATTATGGACGCTGATCTACGTGTATTTATTAGGCCTGGCGCTGCTACATTCTGTATCAAGGAATTCGTCGCTCGTTCTCCATCTTCATCAACGGTCTGATAACAGTGATTTGGACGATATCGCTGGGTATTTTGATTCGCGTTCACTACATTGATTCTAATTTATAAGCGCTCGTTTGAAGGCTTTACAATCTTGACCCTTACGAGGGCGTTAGGCCCTTCCGACCTTGTTGGCTTTATCATTATGCCCGTGTTAGCCACCATCGCGATTAACATTGTTCTGGCGATCTTGATAACATCGCGTCTGGTGTCGCATGCGAGAAAAATGCGAAAGATCCTAGGGGCACATGGAGGAGGCCTGGCAGACGCCTCGCCATTCAAAAAAGTCATTGCGTTGTGCGTCGAATCCTGTGCACTGATAGTAGTAGGAGCGATCGTATGTGACGCTACAGCGGTGGTGAATCCAGAGGTTGCAGACGCTTTGGAACAGTTTTTGGCCCATGTTTGCGTGAGTTCTTCTTTGCGTGCTACAAATTTGTTCTCAATTCCAATTCGCTTTGTGCACTAGGTCATCTCGCCCCTTATGCTTGTTGTTCGCGTCGCAAATGGGCGCGCCTTTTCAACGGAAGTTTCGACAATCCCAAATGAGATGGGCCCGAGGAACGTAGATGCACCTCGACGGAAGCCGATTCAATTCGTAGTGCCAATGTCTGTTAATGACTCAGAATAACGTACCAACCAATAATGTGAGTCAATTTCTCATTCTGTTTAGGCGCGTATAGTTATTGGATGTGCGGACCTCGTTATTTCCGACTATAGAACACGGGTCTAGGATAGTTCGGATATATATACACCAGACCTTCTGAGAACATGTTATGTAAAGACCTACGGCGTTTCTGATGTCCCGCGAGGAAATCTAGTGTTCTGGGGTTATCAAGCGCTGAGTGCTTATCAGCCCTGATATCCAACTGATATCAGCAGGAACGATGCAGAGTTTACAAGGCGCTCGTGTGAAGCGGTGTCCGGCAATCATCGATCATCTCCAGCGAAACACGCTTCGTCAGCATCTTGGACGTCGCTTCTTGCTTATATATAACTACAAGAACTACTTCAACTAGCAATGAGTTCCTTACTATGCCGCCCATACCTCTCGTTGTCGCTCTCGCGCGAATGCATCCTGCTAACGTGCTTTCCATCCCCCGAAAAGTCTCCTTGGTCGCATACCTTTATCTCATCACAAAGGTAGCTGATTTCGACGGGTTTGCCAACATGTTGAAACAATTCGTGATGTGGTTGGCGCGCCAGCCAAATGAACTCGCTCGTCGTTTGAGGAAGTTGTTGAATAGGATTCTGTATGGAAGAAAGAAGGCGCTGCTCATCGGTATACAGCAAGTCGCAGAGCCGCCGTCCCAGGAGGAAGCGATCGCACCAGCTGTCGAGATCAATGTTCTTCCGGGGAGCCCTTTACTCACTGCAAAAGCTCGAGGAATGCGCAAAGCAACGAACGGTGGGAAGAAACGGAAGGCGAAGTCAAAGAAAACAAAGGACGACACAGAGTCCCCAGAAACTCAAGCGGCGTTGAAGGGTCCGCATCACGATGTGGAGGCCATGCGGACACTCCTTATTGGTACGTTTTTCAGCTCTGTGACTGGCGTTGGGCTGGCAGTCTGGCGGTTTGATGAGAGTCTGACTCTATCACAATGGGACTCAGCTAAGTATGGATACGACCCCGACAATATTGTTGTTCTTCTCGATGACGGCAATCCCAACCATCTGCAACCAACAAGAGCGAACATTGTACGTTCCGCTATCATTCCTCTATATCAATTTTCTCATATATCTAACTGTTGGAGTTGAAGCTGTCGCAAATCAAATATCTCGTGAAAGATCCTCAAGACGGGGACAAGCTATTTTTTCATTGTCAGTCGAAGGCATATGGGCGCTCCCTACATCTGTTTGACGGCGCCGAGATGCTGATTCTACTTTAGATGCCGGACATGCCGACCAGGAGGATACGGATGATATCGATGAGGAGGATGGAAAGAACGAATGTGAGTTGATCTTATTGCCATGGAATGCATACTTATCTCTTCCTTCGCGTTCCAGTCATGTTGACTTCGGACGGCTTGCAGATCCTGGACAACGTACGCTTCGTTCGTTTAGTCTCATTCCACATAGTTAAAATCGTCGCCTCATCCCAGGAACTCAAGGTGGGGTTGGTAGACCCCCTTCTAAACGTGAAATGCACCTTGACTGTGAGCGGCCGAGCCGTTGTATTCTGTTTTCTGAAGTACTTATTGATTTATATTTCACTCAGGCAGTCTTAGACTGTTGTCATTCTGGTTCGCTTCTAGGTATGCAAGACTACCGTGATGTAGCAGAGTAATCCCTGTTCACACAACGATTTGCGTCTAGATTTACCTCATATCCATTGCAACGATGTATACGTCCCTTGGTTGAACAAAGGACGTCGACGGACGAAGACTATGTGGGCCGATTGTGCGTTCGGTTCAACTTCTCTCGATGTTTTTCGCTGACAGAACTTACAGGTCTGAGGGAGGGTGGTGAGCCGGTCATCTGGCTATATCATAGGGATCGTTATACCAAGCCATTGTCATTCCAGGGATGTACACGTCTCCAGAGTCGGAGGAGCCTCAATCGCTTGACTTGAACATTCTTTCGGTCTTTGCGCCTGATAAACGAAAACGTAGTGCCCTGTTCATCGACACTTCGAGCGCGTATCCAACCCCTCCTCCAAGTCAGATATTACGACAGCCCAGCTTCAATATACCGTCCATCGACGTAGTGGATGCTTCGCCTACCGATGAGATGGCGTCGTTTGTCTCTCCAGCGCGCTTTGCGAAGTCGCCCGTGGCTTTGTATGCGTACTGCGAGGGCACGTGCAGAGACAATCCTCTGATAAGCAATGCTCCGCGGACGGGAGTCGAAGTTGTAAGTTCTATGCCGAACCACTTCGATATGCGCGAACTAATTTAACTCTTTAACGAGATATGTATCTCCGCCGCGAAGGATAGTGAATTAGCATGGGAAGACGGCATGGGGAAATCTATGACTCAGGTGATGTTTCCAGTCTCGCATTTGGTGATACCTATTAATACTATCGTATTCTCGCAGTACCTCGTACAGAATCTAAGTATGGTTCAATTTGGCCAGAGTTAGCTATATGAACTGATAGGAGAAACGTTCAGACAGCAAACCTAGACCAACACTTCACATGCTCATGACCGTGATCAGGTATGTCGCCCATTGAGCGCCCTTGTGATGATGTCTCGCGCTAAATTCCACATTGATAGTCACGATATACACTCGTTCTATGTTGATCTGCACCAGAAGGCTCGCAACTACAAGAAGCAGATAAGTGCACATGCACGGAGCCATGGGCAGTCATCCAAAGATTCTATGTCTCTCGTGGTCGAGATGCACAACTTCCAGAACCCACAAGTGCGTATTTATTCCGTGTTTTGTTCCGTGGGCCGTGTTGAATGATCTCTGTAGCTCTCCAGCATTCTTCCGATGGTAAGTTTCATCTGTTTCAATACATCTGATCTTCTTCTGAGCGAAATTCGCAGAACATGGAACAGATTTTCGATCCCTAATGTAATTAAGTAATTGCGGTCTAGTGTTAGAGCGCCTGTGTTGTTTTCGACCCAAAGGGGCACTAGTATTCCGTATATCCTTCGTATTTTTGTATAACTATTTTTCAGGATGTGTAGCATATTCTTCATGCTTTTATGTACTGCATTATTTATCAATTGTACTAGTACTCCCCAATCTTACTGAAAGAACGTCTCATGGATTCCTGAAAGTCCGGTCAAGTCTGCCGGGTCTTTCAGAAGAAATATAATGCATAGATGACGTTAACGAGTCAATGAGCAAGCTTCTGTCACCAGTTCAACCGACTAGCATAAGTTATAAACGCTCCACAGGTGCTGTACCTTGGGGCGACGCTGAATAATATGTGATTATGCGCTATCTTTGGGTGCCCCGAGTCACACGGATTTCGAGAAAGGTCTCAAGGATTTGAGTTAACGATGGAAATTGGGGTCAAGTCATCTTCAGCCGCGGAAGTGGGGTTAACATACGTCGAGGCGAATGCCTCGGAGGTGGATTTGGACGCGTTTTAGGCTCATCCGGATTCTCTATTCAAGTCGTCATCAGAGACTATGCATGAATACGCTCTTTCTTTGGAAAAATTTCCCCTGGGATTGAGAGGGGCGAGCAACATGAAGATGAAGTTTATGATATGATCAATGTTAGATGGGTAACGAGATATGATATGATGATTCCAGTCGAGTATAAATTCGATACAAATGTTTTCTCTAACAAATATTCCACGGGCCCTACAATTAGAATCTATAGTCAATACTTACACTTATCAACAAGCCTAGGCGCGCCCTCACCGCGTTTATTGTTCTGATAGGAGTCGCGCCCGTCCCCGTTTTCTCGCAGAGCTCAGGGCTGTTCATAAACGAGCCGTACGTTTCTTCTATTCCTTCACAGGTGATTTATTCGAGGCACAACTTGAAGGTCGGGAATCGTTATTCTGAATGAGCCTACACCTATCGAGTGGTCGGGAGGATTGCGTGAGTGCTTTCCGCTTCGTAGTACAGGACAGGTGGTAAATTTGTCTTATGGAATAGCACCGTTTATTGTGGTGAGTAGTCTAAAGTGACATAAAAATATTTTGTGAGCGTATGGTCACTCCCTCGTGTTCGGACCATAGACGTACGTCCTTTTCCCATTCGTCCCTGCTCGCGCTAACCTGTACACAACGTCATAATTCAGCGTAATCGACTTAGGACCGTTCTCGCCATGCCAGGATCCGCAGGTAATAGCCACCATTGGTCCTACTGACGAGAGGGATGTGGCTTGGGTTGCCGAAGGTACTGTGCGGGGTGAGTTCGGTCATATTCGTTCGATTTCAATGCGCTTTGTATGGAGAGAACGGGGGACTGACCACCGTGTTGAACATTGTCACATATAGGCCACTCGCTTTCGTTTGAGGTGTTGGATGCTACGGGACCGCCGGCGACGAGTATAGTCATACCTTCGTTCGTTATCTGAGATAGGAGGAGAAATGCGGTTAATGATGTGGAGGCAGCGTGGAATGGGATAAACTGCGTACTACTTGTACATCACTCTAATTGGGACTTGGAGGCTGAGAGGGAGAAGTTCAAATATTAAATATTGTCAGCTTGGATATAATGAGAGCGCTGAAGCTTACACTCCAAACGACATGTGTTAGCAAGGGAAACGCGGAGCATAAATAGAGTACCGTTCGGAGACGATGTTGAAAGTTGATGTCTACTCGGGAAGCTGTAATGATCGGATCCAGGAAAACACTAGAGTATCGATTTGGGACAGACGCAGTGATCACTATACCCCACTGATAAGGCCTTTGCGCATTAGAAGAATTTGGAGTATCACAACCGTTCCCTTCCTCACCTTTTTCCAATCGCAGACATATTGTAGAGTGTAAAAGAGGTAATGCGCGTTGCAAGTAGAACATGCAAAAGGTGAAGATAAGCCAGGAGAGGGTTGCTATGACAGGACAGAATATTCTATTCAGCAGTAAGTACCATGGTGTGGAAGTAAATCAGATGTTTGGAAGAGCGTAGTATGTACAACAGCGAGAGAGGTAGAGAAGAAAATACGTTTCACACGGTGTCCCGGCGCGGCAGCCGAGATCAAGTTTTATCTAGAGAATGTTTACATCTTGCTCTCTCGTCGCCATCCTCCATCGATAACAAGGCCCTTCCCTCTTCCAACCTTCTTCCTCGTTCGGCGCACCGGTAGCTCCACCATCCTAAGGGCCTTCTCCTGGTCCTTTCTGAGCTGAGTCATCGCCATTCTGTTAGCCTTGTTCTGTGCAACCTCTCTCGCGCGTGCCCTCACCGCAGCCGATGGAGGGCCCCTGATATCACCGATGATGGCTCCACGACGACCAGGCGGTACCTCCTTGGTGGGTTTCTCCATAAAATTATGGCGGGGAACCTGGATATGCAAGACGAGAGGCCCAAGGGTTCCGTGTTTCTGTAGAAGACCTGCGGTAGTCTGCTCTGGGACTGGCGGTTGGGGGAATCGATAAGTGCAGCTATCAGGTGATGAGGGTTGGGGAGATGAGGACGTTGAAGGGCCATCGTCGGCATCCTTGGGGGTGTGGATTCCTCGCTCGCATTCACTGCGATCATAGCCATCCGAGATCAGCACGCGAATCCGCCAGAGGGATTGCAGCAAAAGACTTACTTTGGAGCGTCGGGTGTGCGTACTATGTGCACATATTCTTCGTGCTCAACAGTGTTTATGCTGGAGCTTGCGATAGCTTCAGCGCTATCGTCTATTCCAAATTTAGAATTTTTGTTCGCAACCCTCTTGCCAGGGTTGCGTTTGATTGTGGTTGTCGTACTGCCACCGCTTTCGGAGTGATGATGATCTTGGTTGAATTTTCAATTGATGCTACTCTGACGAACATATCAATATTACTCACCTTTTCTTGCCTTGTACTCCCGTTGATACGGGCTCATCCGGTCCGCTTTACTCTGCATCATATGTCCTACATAGCATCGTCAGTTCGATATTGCTAAAAGCAAGATCATAGAACATACCTCGTCGCAGCGGAGGATTGGCGACGCCTACAGTCGCGACAGGTGCCTCAGTGGGCGGCTCCAGCAGCGGCACCATAAGTTGGCCTTCTGATACAGTAAGCACATATTCACCTTTCATTTAGACAACTCACTTGATGGTGCAGATGCGAAATACTGCTCGTATTCAGCTTGCCATCCATCCACAATAGGCGTTGATATAGCGGTGCGTGTCGTATGGCTAGCTGGGAACAAATAGCTTGGTGGGGGGCCGAAATCCTGTGGTACATAGTGCATTTGCGACGGGGTCGACGTTATAGGAGCACATGCCCATTCTGCACTCTGTGAAGGCGTGTGTCGCGCGGGGATGGGTGGAACTGCATGATCGAGGGTGGAGAATGATGATATCAACTCATAGGGTACGATCGGGTGCAAGATGTTGTTGTAGAAGAGCTGCATGACAGTGGATTATTGAGGCTTGAGGGAGATTCGGTGGAAGAAAAAACAATGGGGGAAAGCCGTCTTTGAAACGCTCTTATATATCACCTGAGCATGTCCAAAAAGCATGTTCAGATTTTCATCAACCGACAACATCTCTGTATGTCTCTATCACTTGTGTTTCTCCTAAGCGTCATTTCAGAGGCTTGCCGCAGTGCTTCGTTAAAGCGCAGACTCAGGAACAATGATAATCATTGTGTCTATTTACGTATCGCACCTCGCAGGCAGTGTGTGTGTGAATAAGTCAGACAACGAGGCTGGTACGCTCGCGAAAAATGTCATGAAATTGACTCGAATTTCCCTATAGACTGAGGAAGGTTCTACCCAACGCACTGGATAATTGATGTGCGCTACTCCGCGGTCCTCACGGTCGCCTTGTGGGCGCGCACATTATTTACAAAAAAGGAAGTCAAAATTTGTCTAATGTTCGTGAGGAAAATTTGACTGTCAAATATGGCTGTCCTCGCTGCATGGAATATTGCTTACTCACGTACACAGAGTCCTTCGAATAGTCATTTCGTATGTCGCAAACCCAGGCTACGTGTTGGAACTGGGTTAGTATAAGATCATGACTTGGTCCTGCCGCACTCATAAGCAGTGCTTAGCGCTGACGAGAGATAAGGTAAATACTTGACTTCTGCCTCTTCATGAATTGAAGTACCCACAATGTAAGATTATGATGCAAATATTGGAGCCGGATGTACTTTTTATAGGGCCATAGTGATGGTCATGGTTGATGATAATCCATACCTACTACTAATCTTGTGTTGGTCATGTGGGTTCGAAACGTAGTCGTGGGTAATCGATCACTATGGGCGCCTATCAGTATGTGAAATCGCATTGCTGCATTCACCCACCTTATCCACCGACCATAACATGGCATCGGCACCCATACTCTCAGTTGAGTCCCTACCCTCACCGACCAATCTACACGAGAAATGTATGTCTATCTCCACAGTCTCACCTCCAGTCCTACTGCTCTGACCGATCCGTGTTTCTTAGTTCGCTCTCCCACCGCCGATGTTACGTTCATCTCATGTGATGGAGTCGAGTTCAAGATTCACTCGGCACACCTCAACTCATGCAGTGCGGGCTTCGCAATCCCTGCCACCGGTATGGACGTATCGGAGCCTGTTCCTCTTTCAGAGCCAGCAAGCACCCTCGAGCTTCTCTTCCGGTTCATCGAGCCGCCCACTGAAGCCGAAAATTATCGTTACCCTTCGGCGTTCAATATAGAACCGCCCAAACTATTCTTTGCTCTGCTGGAGGCGGCCCAGAAGTACATGGTGTACAGCGCCCTCAGTCTGTGCACTGAGCGTATGATGAGATCGTAAGTGCATATTTATATGACGTATACTTGGCCTCAGGTCGTCAAATTTGCGCTGATAACTCATGAATGCATTAGAGACACGTTGGTGACGCGATTTCCATTCGAGATACTCAATTACAGTACAAAGCACGGATGTTGTGAATTGGCGGATAGGGCTGCTTTGTATGCGAAGAAATCAAATTACCCGTATACGAAAGCGGCTTTAGCAATCGACTCGCCGCAAGTTTTGAAGCAATGGGTGTGTCTTTGGTATCGATATCATACAAGCAAAGAAGTCTTACTGATGCAACATAGATCATTTACCACGAAGGCAACAACACTTCATTCACGGAAACAATAACAGAGGAGTCCAGTGTTCGTGCTCGCTACAGCCCACGGATTTTTGTTTAAGCAAGTCGCTGTTGCAAGATACTAAACGGCGAGGCTATGAACTTACACTTGGCATTCGAAGACCTTGTTTAGGGTAGGCGTTATCAGTGTAAACCGGTCGGTCTATGATACTGACAGTTTGCCCGATTGTGTTTTCTTACTTACTGTCATTAGAAAGAAAGGTTACTGGTGTAGGCAGCGTAAACGCAAATTAAAATGGAAATGATAGAGAATTGAATCTGTGGAATTTGGATTAGTTGCCAAATCCGTTCTTCAGGGATTATGGAGAGCCCCAGTGCTATGTAATGTGAACGCCTCTTACTGCGCGATGATAAGTTTAGTAGTGATATGCTTCACCATTCAGTGTAAGACAATGAACGTCCAAGTCAATGAACGCTTCCCAAGCGTCAAAGCGCACCCTGAAAAGCGTGTGAATCCACCAGACACGCTCACAAGATGCCCTGAGTCCTCTTCCTCACCCTCATCGCCGCACCCCTTCTACACTTGCTGTTGGAGCGATAAATTTGGGGAATCGGGCTATTGGACAATTGGGCCCAAGGGGGATTTCGGATTGCGGATTGGATAGTTGGGGGGTTGGGGTTTTGGGTTTTACGCCGACGACATGCGGCGAATAGGGACAGGGTTTGTATCTACGGGTTCGAAGTTTTTTAGGTGTCGCGTTCGTTTGTCTCTCTGGAGTCTGGGCATTTGTGTCTGTATCTTTCCTATGATGTCTATCTGTAGGCCTTCAGTGCAGCGTGCGTCTTCGCTCTCCTCTCCATCCCCGACACTAGTGCAGTATGCGTTGAAGTGAGATTGGTTCTCGGAGGTCTCTCTTGTTTATTTCGCGTGTTTGATTTCTTCTTGGACACTCGCACCTGGACTACGCCGCATTTCATCTGCTCTCTCTGCCTCCCAGAACTACATCCGCTATCGCGTTTGTCAAAGGCCGCATATATTGTTTGACATATTCAGAATATGGGAGGATGATTGTGGAGAGGGTGCGCGGTAGTATATATGAGAGCGTGGTGAAGGGTGGTCGGTGGTCTTTAGTGACGGAGGACGAAATTGATGTGTTCATTCTATTATAGTCGCGTTCGAGGTGCACGTGTATGCATATAGAGTAGATGCCAACAGGCCAATGGGTTATCTGTGTCTCTTGCCCTGCCTCGAGCATACGAT
This sequence comes from Pholiota microspora, assembly GCA_003314615.1. NCBI lineage: Eukaryota > Fungi > Basidiomycota > Agaricomycetes > Agaricales > Strophariaceae > Pholiota > Pholiota microspora. The sequence continues at coordinate 164,109 of QFFD01000530.1, forward strand.
GTGAGTGTGTAGCGCGTGTTCTGGTCGATACTTCTTCTGGTGTAGACCGGAAGCCGTTCTCTATATGAAGACTTGCATCTGTATATCGATAGATGCAATCTTCATATACAGGCCGGTCAATCGGCCTACCTCTGGTGGACTCAATGACAAGTTGTTCCCGTGATGCGTGGGACATCGATCAATGTGGGCGCCTATATGAACTTGCATGCTTGCGTTATCCTACTACATACCATCTATCGGTCATATCATGGACGGATATGAGTCTGTATCTGACCGATGTACGTCCTTCTGCTGATACCTTTTTCGCTCTCTTCTTCGATCTTACACGGTGCCTTAGCTTGCTCGCCCGCCGCCGACGTCATATTCGTCTCATCCGATGGGTGTCTTTTCAAGATAAACTTGAAACAAATCACGAATTGTAGTGCTGGATTCGATAACTACATGGATGTCACGGATGAAACGGACTTTATACATCTGTCAGAGCCACAGAACGTCCTCGAAATTCTATTCAAGTTTATCAAGCCACCGACTGCTGCAGAGCAATATCGATACCCAAACGTATCCAACATGGAACCCCAGACATTCTTTGAGGTAGCAGAGGCTGCTCAGAAATACATCGTGTACAGTGCCATAAGTGTTTTCACTACACACATGAGTTCAACGTTAGTCTGTGTCCCTTTCATGCCTGGAAAGATACTGAATACACATCAGAAATACAGTCGTTCAAGAACATCCTTTCAAAGTCTTGAATTTCGGTGTGAAACACGGTTATCCTGCAGTAGCCGACAATGCTGCGCGAGCCACAAGATCTCTAGATCGGCTGTTCGTGAGGGCGGCTGTGGAGATTGAAGCACCAGAAGTTCTCCGAAGATGGGTACGTGTTTCTACATGTCCGCTGCACGTAAATATCTTACCGAAGTGATATAAAGCTCGTTTACTATGGCCAAGACCTACAAGGATCATTCACAGATACGTGGTTCGGTGCAAACTGATCCAGGGCTTGTGTAAGTGCTAGAATCTACGTCAGGAAACTTGTATATCTTTTTGACATCCATATGTTTTTATGCAACCAGAAATTTGATTACCTTAGCTCGGTTCATTATGCAGGTTTGTCTTGACGTGCACGTAGAATAGAAAGACGACCTGTATCAGCCTTCAGTTGAATATGTCTGTCTTTTAAATTCTGTCTGCTTGCACATTTCTAGAGATGTTTAGGAGTCGCGCAGCTTTGTACTGTGAGCTCTCTGGTGATTTCAAGCGGCTAGAGTCGCTCGGAGTCCGTACTTAGAGTTTTGGCGATGAGTTCGGTGTAATGTCAGCCGGCCCGTGGTATGCCGAGTCGTGGTTGAATAGAAGGTCCTCTGGGCGTCTATACAAATTTGCACGCGTCGATTGAACTCACCACCATCTACGTTGCACAATGGATCCACCAGGATATACCGCTCCCAGTGCGAAGAAGAGGAAGTCTTTTGGAGTCTTGACTGAAGCTAAGGTATCGACAAAATGTGCGTTAATGTTCATCTCCTTGCAAAGACGTTCATAATTCTTAGGTCTCAGCGATTTCGACTCTTCCTGTTAGTTAGCTCTGCCACTGCCGATGTTACTTTCATCTCGTCAGATCATATTATGTTCATGATACACTCGGAACACATCGCCTCGTGCTCTGCTGGACTCGTGGACCCCAACACGATCATGAACCCAGGGAATCCTATCAGCCTTTCCGAACCAGCGGTCATCCTCGAACTCCTGTTCCAGTTTATTGAACCACCGTCTCAAGAGGCCAACTACAGACAGCCAACCGTGACAGAAATCGACCCCGTCACATTCTTCGACTTAGCGGAGGCAGCGGAGAAGTACATTGTGTACAGCGCTACGAGTCTTTGCATAGCGCGAACGAGATTGTCAGTCCGTTCTTTCTTGACACAATTTACGTTGTTGACAGAGCGCTGTAGGCCTGGGACCATCAAAGATTACTCGTTCGAAGTCCTCAATCACAGTATGCTCCATAGATACCCTGAGCTCGCGAATGAGGCCGCCGTTAGGACAAAATCTGTTCCGAACCCGCTCAAAACAGCCGCGCTCCATATCAAATCGTTGGAAACTATTCAAAGATGGGTGAGTCTTTTGAATTTCCTCAGATATCACCACAAAAATTGATTATAGCGTACCCTGGTCAGCTCGTCTATTATGAGCGTAGACGTAACAGCGATATATTCACGGCTATACCTGTGGTTGAAAATGAGTAGCGTCATCAAGGAAGTAGTGTTTGGTAAAAATGAAGATTTGTATTCAGTAGTGCGTACCACGTACAAGCTCGAGAGCGGGGGAAGCTTCCGGCGCCGTGTGCTGTTCGGGTGTGCTCTCAGAGATCGTACGTTGTTCATCGCAGACTGAGAACGAAGAGTCATTCTTCCGCGTAAATTATGGGTACAACACCAGCAAACATTCAAAATCTGAGAAAAGGAAAAGCGCCGTCGAAAAATAAGGCGAGACGTATGAAGAGCGATACAAGGCCGTTTTCTCTGAATCATCGCAATATGTACGTGTTACAGCAAGAGAGGGAAAAGTATTGAGCGATTTCGAGGCAAGTGAAAAAAGTGTCAGGCAAGGAATAGGTAACGTGGAGGAGGCAGATGAGTGGCGACAGCAGAAACAAGTAGGGCGTTATCGATGGAGGAAAGAAAGAGCGGACACTGGAGAAATTCACCCCGGGACAATCCGAATATGCATCATTTGTTTGTTTTGTTTTGTCCAGTTTTTGTCACTATGACTCCTCGATGTACGACGCCTTCTTGCAGGTGATCGCTGACTCTTGGGAAGGAAGGAGCATGAATTGGAAGACTGGATATCGACACAATGCGACTAGAACCTTGCGCTTCGCCAGCCATCACCTTCGACCCATTTCCGCCTTGGGTTCCACCGTATTTATTCCCAACGATCCCACTTGACCTGCATCAGCATTACTCCCGACAAACATCCCAACTCCCTTCCCTTCTTATCCCAATTACACCCACTAGCTACGTCTTCAATCATGGTTGAGAGTTTCACAAACTTCGATGGACGTAGATGGGGAGGCGCGTGCAGGGCCTAGGAGTTGGAGAAAAATTTGATAGGAGGGTAGAAGTGGCGATGCTACCGCGCATACAAGCACTTTTTCAGACGTCTTTCAAGGCGTACTGGGCGAGCATTCCCGTCGGATCGATTTGGAATGAATTATCTGTTGGGCTCATTTACCAAACTGCACGGAATGCTGGTTTAGTATGAGTTGAAATCACTCGTGCGCCCCTCCAGATAACTATTTCATACCCTGGGCTAACTATCTGTCAGCCACTCTACCTTCTCCCTTTGTTGTACAAGCCTTCTTACGTTCGCAGTACGTCTGGTGATCATTCGTCGGACGACTCAGTGCATTGCCTTTCCCTCGTATCTACCTATTGCTGAGTTATTTACTTATCATATCCTACAGGCTCTCTACATCACTCCTGACAATGCACATCTCCACCCCGACTTTACTCGTGTTCCTCTTGTTCGTCACCTCCAACCTTGCGCATCCCGGGGAATACGAAATCCTCCGTAGTCCTGAGGAGATCCTTGTCAAACGCGATTTCCTTCAAAGCGCCGGTGCCACTGTTGCTAGATGTAGCGCCGAGCTTCATGGTGGATCTATTGGCGACGGAGGGGTGGAAAGACGCATGAATTGGGCTCGGAGCCTTCAGCTAATGAAGGATGTCGATGTGCTTCCACATGGAAATCAAACTTTGGGCAAACGGGATTTTACGAAAGTACTCAACACCAATCACAATTCGGGACGCACGGGGCTCGGAGCGCATCCTTCCGACGCTGAACTCTTTGCTAGTAGAAATGTTTGTGTACTTCAGCCGGAAGCTATCGTAGGCCCGTACTGTATGTCCAATCCTTATTCCTTCCAACACGAGATCAATGTGATTCTGATGACTTGCTGTTTGGTAGGGGTGAAAGGCGAGACAGTACGTAGTAACATCGTCGATGGGCAGTATGGCGTACCGCTATACATGGAGATACGGATATTCGATACTACGACGTGCAAACCGCTTTCTGGTGCTTATGTTGATGTATGGCATGGTAAGATTCTGGGCCTTTATTTTGTTGATGTTCTCGCTAAATGACGACCTCCAGCGAATGCTACTGGAATATACTCAGGAGTCGTCTCAAGGAGCAACGGGAGAGGGCGGGATGCGGCGAATGCTGTAAGTACCATCTTTCTTTTTTATGTTCTTATTGTACTAAATTGATCCTTACCCCCTTGTTTACAGCTTCGAACGCATAATAGAGGTATCCAGAAAACAGACAAAGATGGGGTGGTAGCGTTTATACCATCTTCCCTGGGCACTATGAGGGGCGTACCCAGCATGTGCATTTAATCGCTAACGTCGGTGCGAGTGAGACGTCGAGTGGTGCTCTGGAAGGAGGGCACACGGCACACGTTGGCCAGGTACATAGCTTTATTCATTCACTCTGATCGTGTACTCTCATCTCATTTTTCTGTACTTTGATCTAGCTGTTCTTCGACCAGAGCCTGATTAACACCGTCGAGAAAACTGCTCCGTATAATACTAATTCTCAAGCTATTACCCTCAACCAGGATGACGATATCATGCAGGAAGAGTCTGCGAACATGGATCCGGTGTTTGATTATGCGTGGCTTGGGAGTACGCCGGCGGAGGGATTGTTGGCGTGGATTACGGTCGGAGTGGACCCGAGGGCGTCGTATACAACGAGGGCGGCAGCAACTGCTGGTGTACCCGCGAGTAGATCACAAGGAGGGCTGATTAGGCCTGCGATATAAGTAGTCTTGAAATTTTATTGCATGGCACATCAATAACGAAAAGGGAATACATAAAGCTGAGTGGTTTTCTAGATGTCGAATCAACTTTATTATCAGAGAAAACCTTGTGTTGGTCATGTGGGTTGACCACATTGAAGAGTCGTGGGTCATTGTGGGCGCCTATATAAAATTGCACGCTTGCATTGCCCCACCACTCTTACCCATTCCACCATGACATCTGAACCCGTACGCCCACAGAACAAGCTATCCAAGAAATGTAAGTCTACGTTCTTTGCGCTGTATTCAAGTCCTCTAGTGCTACTTCTCTGACTGTCTTGTGTTTCTTAGTTCGCTCTCCCAGTGCCGATGTTACGTTCATCTCATGTGATGGAACCGAATTCAATATTCACTCAACACACCTCAACTCGTGTAGTGCAGGCTTTGCAATTCCTGGCACTGGTATAGATGTATCAGATCCTGTACTTCTTTCGGAGCCCGCGGATGTCCTCGAACTTCTCTTTCAGTTCATCGAGCCTCCCACTGAAGCAGAGAGTTATCGGTTTCCATCCGTGACCACGATGGGTTCCAAAATCTTCTTTGAGCTGGCCGAGGCTGCGCAGAAGTATATCGTTTACAGCGCTATGAGCAATTGCACCATCCGTCTGGAATTATCGTGAGGCTACTTCTTTTTTGCGCGGAGAGATTCTGAATAATGCCAATGCAGAGATACATTCGTACAACATTATCCCTTTCAAACCTTGAATTATGCTGCAAAGCATGGATATCCCGTATTAGCGGATAGTGCTGCTCTCAAAGGGAAAGCTTTGGATCGACGACTAAGCAGAGCCGCCATGATACTGGAAGTTCTGGCTAGATGGGTGCATCTTTACAGTTTACGCAGATCGAAGAGCTCTTACTCATATGATGTACAGAACATTTACTTTGAAACCAATTCTTTGTCATTCACAAAGACCGAAATAAAACTGTAATCACGGTTAGCGTCATTTTATCTTCCTTCCAAGGATCTATCTCACACTGTTTCTTCAGAAGGCAAATTCACGTCGGAGTAGCGATGCATAATGCGTGTAGCATCTCACGACTAGCCGTATGTTGCTTTGCTTACCATCTCGCACCTCTCGGATTGTGTTACAGTCTCCCTTGAAGGATCAATACTTCCCCGTCGAGCAAGTAGTACATCTCGTGGATTTGGTGTCACCTTGATTTCTCCGCCACTCTCACTCCTTTGCTGCTTGTTTGCTATTTCTTGAAGACGGCACTGTGTCGCCTCTGCTAAATGTACCGTCTATTGTGAATATTACTGTGATTTGAACTCAATGTACTCGATATCTCCTTCAAGACTCTATTTGGTCTCGACCACGGATATAGAGGTGAAAATATCGCTGGACACTAATCCGGCTGATCATGAAGATATGAATGTAACTGCGGAAGAGCGAACTAACGGCAAGCGTATATTGGGTTGCTCTGAATCAGGAGGATGATATTATGCAGCAGAATTCACGGGTATGAAACCTGCATCTAACTATGCGTGGCTGCGGGAAACGCTGCGGATGGAGTTCTGGCGTGGATTACGGTCAGAGTGGACCTGGGGCCGTCATATATTACGAGGGCGAGGGCGACTGCGGGGGTGTCAGCGAGAGGGCGGCTGATTAGACCTGCGATAGTTTCGAGCTGTATTCCATTGCACATAAGAAGACACATTTAGCTGAGTTTTGTTCCAGGTGTCGAACCAACTCAACTAATGAAGTAGCACTTCCAGTGCTATCGGCAAAGCGCACTTAGGCTGAAGCTTTGGGAATGTTGCCTACAGAAGATCTCGTGTTGCTCGTGTACATGTGGGTTGCCAAGTCGTGGGTATTCAGATACTCTGTGCGTAAAATCGCACACTTGCGTTACCCCACCACTGATACACCCATTGTATCATGGCATCTAGATCTACGCTCCCACAGAACAAGCTATCCAAGAAATGTACGTCTGTATCCTTTGCGCTGTAGGCAATACCCCCACAGTCTCTCTTTAAGTTCTACTTCTCTGACCGCCCTTTGTTTCTTACTAGTTCGCTCTCCCAACGCCGATGTTACGTTCGTCTCATCCGATGGAGTAGAATTCAAGATTCACTCAACACACCTCAACTCAGGCAGTGCGGGCTTCACAATCCCTGCAACCGGTATGGAAGAGCCTGTATATCTTTCGGAGCCGGCAGATGTCCTCGAGCTTCTCTTTCAGTTCATCGAGCCGCCAACTGAAGCAGAACATTATCGTTACCCTTCGATGTTCGATCTACAATCAGCATCAGTCTATAATCTACTGGAGGCAGCCTTGAAGTATACTGTGTACAGCGCCCTCAGTCTGTGCACTGACTATCTGATGAGAGTGTTAGTTTATATTTCTTTGATGCCCACAAAGTATCTTAGCACTGATGAAATATATCAGAGATAACCTTTTGATGATGTATCCTTTCGAGATGCTCAATTGCACTACAAAGCTTGGAAATCGTATACTAGTAGATAAAGCTGCTTCCTACGCGAAGAGATTAGATCAACCATATACGAGGGCGGCTTTAGTTATCGAATCACCACAGGTTCTGAGGCAATGGGTGGGTCTTTGTACAATACAAAGGATTCTTACTGATGTAGTATAATATAGATTGTCTACTACGAAAGCAACTCCGAGTCATTTATGGAAACAGCAATAAAGTTAAACCCAAATCCACCGAGTGAGTTGCTATATCTATTCTTCTATCATGTATATAACTCAAGATATATGTACTCGAGAACAATTAGAGGATGGTAGGCGCTGATATCTGGGACTCTTAGGGTGCTACAAGTTTGTGGAATCGTGACCGCAGCAGGAGCTTGCTTAGTTGCTCAGCGTGCTTGCGAAATATTATTAGGAAAGATATAACAGTACTTCTCTGGTCAAGGATAGTTACTATGAACAGACTAAAATATTTTCAGAGATCGATGGACAGTGGTATCAAGATCTACTAACGGGGAGATCGAGTGAATTCACAGCGCCAGAAATCCTCTCACTGCTCATGTCCAACAATGCGCCTATCAGTGAGTTCTGGTTGATTATGTCTATAGCACTCACCAATGCTCATTGGACGCCGTGAACAAATCTATACAATACGGCCTATATGCTTCAAAAAGGTCAGTAGTCCCTCTATTGCCTAAGATCGTGCGTGAGAATTGGAAATTTTTAGAACGTCTAGCCATTCACTCTGAAGCAGCGCCCCCGGTTGGCGTCCAGCGACACCAGCTCAGACATCGATCTACCATCGAGAGAGGCTGGCACCTAAAACAAATAAATTCGTCGCAAGCAACAGTGCAAACAGCACAAGTAAGATTGCTATGGCGGAGCGCACGCGGCACATGCAGAACCAGTACGTCGAAGTATGTTTTGGATCCAACTCCTCTTCGACACGCGAGCTGATACAGGATGTTGTCAACAGAGAAAAGTATACCTCGGGTAGCACTCGAGATTGCAGACCACCAACAAGCGCTCCTCCGCCTTCATCGTGATCACATCCTCGATTCTATTCTCGCTCCCGGTCCCCACCCAGTCATCAAGCAAAATCGCGCGTCCCAATGCTTAACTAAATCATTGTGGGACAGTGCCAATTCACGGTATTTGGGCCATCCATCGGAAAGTGTACAGCAGCGATGGGAGGAAGTTGCTCAGAACAAGCTCAAGAGACAGCTAGTGACAAGGTTGAGAAGGGAGAAAAAGGAGGCAGATGTTGGGCAGATGCGAGGGTCGAGAAAGCTCGCAAGAAGGCGTGGAAAAGGAATGTTGGATGCTATCCAAATCTTATCTCGGTTCTGCGGCAAACTTTGCTCATGATTATTTTTTTTAGCTCTGCTTTCCAAAACTTGCCGATAAATTTTGCGACTTTCAGTCGATTTCGCAGCTATATCTCTGGGGAAAATCGGTGAATATTATATTTCAATATTCAGAGGTCAATATGTATTTTTCGACATAAAATTATGTTAATGTTAATCTACACAGAACTGGCGTGAATGGCAAGTGAATGGGATAAATTATTCTGACTGAGATTAAGTGTTGTTTTTGACTCAATACTCACTAGTTGTTACAGTAAAATCTGCTATGTGTTATGCTGCGCTCGTTTCCCTGCCTTGACGAAATATGTCGCGAGCGGAGATGAAGCCGTGAGTAGTTCTCACGGGTTAATCTTTCTTTCTGATTCATCTTTCCTTGCCCTCCTCCACTCTTCCATCGCCTGCTTGCTCTGTATTCCGTCTTCTGTTCTTCGAAGAAAAGCATGATTGATATCCATGGGTTTTGATGACCAGCTACGTTTGTAGGAAGGTATTATACGGAAAAAGATATAATCAATCATTACGCTCTACCATCGACAACCTCTCGAGGCTCCTGTGTAATTTCAAGTTCCCTTCTGTTACATTCCTCTAACAACCAGGATATGTGCAGTGACCTAAGCGTCAGTACGTTCAAATGAATGAGCACTTTGCTTCAAAGGAAGGACGTATGTATTTACTATGACGAAGGCGCGGGCGTTGTAAATATGTCAGTGTGCGCTTGATAAGATGGTAGAAATGGCGTGTTGACAATGTCTGTGTTCATACCCACGTAAAGGAACGACTTCTGTTCGTTGGCTTCCAGAACATCTCGATACCGAATAGCATTCAAAAGAAAGGAAAATCCCTACATACCTATATGATGCTCTACGGCTTAAATTGAGATACAACAAAAGGACTTTCGCTGAGCGAAAACCTGAGGAGAGAAAACAAGGCATAGACAAAATCAAAGGAACAAGGTCCAGCGACGCCCACAGTCAAACGAGAGAAGTTGTCAGATAACATCGGCTAATCCGATAATAAAGAATTGCGCTTGCTCCTTCAGACCTCGTTCATGGGAGTTGTGAGCACTAGAATCAAAACGTGGAGTGATCTTCTTCGAGTAGCGTACTATGAGTATGAGTTAAAAGCCAGTGTCGACGAACCGAAATTTGGTAGAATAGCGCACCGAATTGACTCCCAAAATGAGTACCTCATTCGTTGATAAGCCCCAGTCCTTCATGCGTATGAGGACCAGCGTCTCATCCCCTCGATCTGATGCATGTAACGGTAAGTCTTGCATAGGACAGTCTAGCCCATATAGTATCCTCACCCACATTCCTAGATCCACCACGACCAGACAGCGAGGACGGTAACCAGAGGCGGAGATTCAGTGTGGGGAGTTTAGATATTACTGCAAAATCCTTGCTTCGTCAATTCGGTGAGTTTCCGTGTTCATTTTCACTGTGTTTCTGTTATTCTGAAGTGTTAGTGCCAGCGTCAAAGAGACTCAGCGTCAGTAGCAGATCGACAACAAGACGCGACACGAGGGAAACAGTTGCAGTCACCGAGAGAGCGACGGAATACAAACGTGAATCTGGCCTGACCACCGAAGTCATCCCTGATGAGGGATTAAGCCGACGGTCCATCGATGGGGATATAATCCTCATTGACAGCGGGGAAGGGTCCCAATAGGATCCAAAGGGAGTGCATGCCAATCCTCTCTCGATATCTGGAGCTGATACACACTAGCGAGTCGTGGCAGGTAAAGGAAGATCCCGAGGATGATGCAGGGTCAATAAATAACTGCCCCAGGGTCGCGCTCGATAAGAGGTGTGCTTCCCCCTTCCTCGGAACGCGAATCATAGACAAACAACTCATCTTTTCATTAGAAGCTATCTCGGAAAGAGGGTTGCGCAGGCTGCGAGCGCAATCCTCAATATCAACGACTCCATGTTCCGTACACACTTGCCCAGCGTCGAAGGGCCGACCACCAATAAGATATCAGAGAGGGGGTTGTGTGTGATGGTGACAGTGGAGCAGTGGAAGGTTGATCGATGAGGCAATGGGGATTCAGATTGAAGGAATGATCAAGCTAGATCTTATCAATGTCACTGTCACAACGATGATAAATTAATGATTTTCATGTAGCATTGCTTGGGATTTTCTGGAATTATTCAGAGGTGTGTACGAGTACTGCGCACTGTAAAAAAATGGACATGCAACGTTAAGAGTACTCAGCAAAATTGCTTTGTTTCCCGAGCTTTGTTTCCCTCAGCTGTGCGGGCGCCTGATTTTGAATGGACAAAAAATAAAGCATGCCACTGCCAGGAAAACACCACGGGTCCACGTCATGTTTGCTTGGTGGAATATTTCTATAGCTATGCCTAAAAAAGCACGATAACACTTGTATTGATATACAAAGACGTGTACATATTAGCACGGCTTCTTGTAATAAAACCTAGTTTAAGCGCCCTTCCAGAATTCCCTATCCGTTCAGTCAGACTATATGAAGAACCAAGTCACAAAAAGAAGTCCAACTTACGCGTTGCCTTCATCATGTGAGGGGGTGTCCGACTCGATGACTTCAGAATTTGCGTGCGTGCATCGTCGGCATATTTGGAGACAAGGTGAACACCACACGCGGTGGTACGCGGTACGGTATATATGCATTGGATGAGATAATAGTTTGTCATTTGGACACTCGCAAGGATGTAGGAAGTGCTGACTTTCCTGGTGCTCGCACTCGACACAGATCTCTTCCTGCATTTTCTGGGGTGTTGACTTATTTTATGTGCATTCGACACTCGTGGGACGACTTTATAGCAATGCTCGATGTGTTTGTCGCCGTTTGACCAAACAGACGGAGATTAAGAATGAGCGTGAAGTTCAAAATATTATGGCCGAATATCGCAAACCGCCGTTGGTCATTACAGCGGATCTTGTTCGCATTTTGTCTCTTCATTTTGGTACAGATACAAATAACTCAAGTTCAACGGCAGACGAGGAATAATATGAATACTAAATTACAGTGTTCAAATATTTTGATTGAAACGAGACATGCCTCCGAGTCGTTCAGACCGTGTTGCAGCGCGGAGATTATGGATGCGAAAGTTATCCCTTTTCAAGTACGCCTTACTGAACTTTGGAGACAATGTCCGCGCATGCGAACTCTAAGAATATCTGTACTCAGTTAGAATATAACCGACTTCGTTGCGCCCGGGTTGATAGGATACGGTGACCTTACATCGTTAACTTGAGCGATTAGGAGTGTCACAGTACTACGCTATAATAACTGGAGCGCTTACTGAGATAGTTATCCTAACTATGGAGTCAAACGCACACCACGTAGATGGCGTAGCCAAAAGTCATCAGTCGACGCACCACAACAGGCTTCCATCCTGGCAATACAAATTCTGATCGATTCAACAAGTTCAACAGAGTATTATCATTATCCCTTGAGCTATATCTACCAGGTCCCCACGAGCACACACATACATCCCACAAAGGCTATATGTCACCGCATGCGTCTGCCCTGAACCTATATGCAGGACGGGTGGACAGGATGCGGGCGGCGTGAGTGGGGACAGGTGAGTGGGTGAGTGGGATGAGGAAGTGGCAACGGCGCGACACAAATAAGAGGACAAATAGGAATGATCGACTAAATACTTCGAGAGCAGAGATGTAGCCGTAAGTAGCTTTCACGGGTACGCATTTTTCTTGCATCTTTCCTTCCCCTCCTCCACTCTTCCGTCGCCTGCTCGCTCTGTGTTGTTCTTAAAATAAAAGTACAGATGAGAATCGCGTACGTCGATGACCAGGTGCGCTTGCAGGAAGGCGTCATACGGTAGTCAATTACTACACTCTCATCTCTCCTCTACCGGCCTCTCTGGCGCATTTCTGTGATTTCTCTTCCCTGCTATAATAACGGCGCATTCATATGAGCACAAACTAAGATACGTGCCGGGAATTACCCATCTGTACTTTCAAATGCATGAGTACTTGGCTTCGAAGGAAGGACGTATTTACTAGCCTACAGAGCGCCTATGGCTCGCGCCTCCTTCAACAACACAATCAGTCTTCGTCCCTACTTACAGCCCGTTCACTCACCAGGTCGAGACTGTTTATTCGCCTAGGTCAATGACGGATTCGACGTACGCACTCCTTTTCATAGATCCCACACTTGTCCCACGCAGTACGCAGCTCAGAACACCTTAAGAAAGGCTAATCAGTGATTATATGCGCCGACAAAAGAGTGCGCTGTGAGTATCTCCGATTCTTTATTCATTCTCAGTTTTGTGTTAGTTTGCGGCCAAATGTCATTGTTGGATCCAATACTAGAACTGCGCTTTCGAAGGCGCGGGTGCTGTAAGTACCCCACTGTGCGCTTGAAGAGATGGTAGAAATGGTGAGTTGTTTGCGTTCGTACCCACGTAAAGGAACGATTTCTGTTTGCGAGCTTCCAGAACATCGTGTTAGCAGTCGGAATAAGTGTGCACTTGACGCTCTACTACTAGAATCTAGATACTCATGCTAAAAACACTGACGCTCATGATCGTATACTTATCACACTGAACCATTAGTAGCGAATAAAGACGCAGCGAGGCAAGGTCTAACAAACCACGTCGCACGGAACCAAACGAGAGAACCAGTCGAATGAAATCGGCTAACTGTAGAAGAAAGCTTACGCTTGTACTCATTCATGGTATTTATTAAACTAGAATCACAACGTGGAGTGATCTTCTTGAAGTAGCGTACTGTGGGTATACAATGTCAGATTCAGTTAAAAGCCACTGTCATCGCTTTGAAAAATTGGTTAAACAGCTCACCGAACCGACTCGCAAAATGACCAACTCGATCGTTGATGAATTCAAGTCTTCCGTTCATGTGAGGACCAGTACGTCGTCTCCTGCACCAGATGCATGTGTCGGTAAGTCTTGCATCCGACAGTCTAGCCAGTGTGAAATCCTCATACATATTCCCCAGATCCACCACGACCAGACCGCAACGATGGTGACTCCAGGAGAAGATTTAGTGTAGGCAGTTTAAATATCACTGCAAAATCCTTGCTTCGTCGATTATGTCAGTTTCCGTGTCGTTCGTTTTCACTGTCTTTCTAATGTGCCAGAGGCAGCATCAAAGAGGCTCAGCATCGGGAGCGAAACGAAAACAAGAAGTGGCATAATAGCTTCGATCAGCGAGAGAGAAGTAGCATATAAACGTAAATCTGGCCTGACCATCGAAGCCATCCCTGGCGAGGGAGTGAGCGGACGGGCTATCGGTGGGGATACAATCCTCTCCGACAGCGGAGAAGAATCCCAACAGGATCCAAAGTGAGTACATGCCAATCCTCTCTCGATATCCAAAGCTGATATGTTTACCAATAGCGAATCGTGGGAGGAGAAGGAAGATCGAACACCCGTGGATGATGCAGGGTCGACGCATAACTTCCCCAGGGTCAAAAGGTGTGTTTTCCCCGAACATGAATCATGGATGATGGACATGGGACTCATCGTTTTCATCGGAAGCTTCTTCGAAAAGAAAGTCGCGCAGGCTGTGGGTGCAATCATCACACATCGGCCCAGCCTTGATGGGTCGAGCACGGATGAAAAAATCAAGGGATCAAGAGGATTGTGCGTCACAGTGACGGTGGAACAGTGCAGGTTTTATCGATGACGTGTGAGGAGTTTGAAAAAGACACGGAATTGTCCGGTTTCCGAATTGATCGCTTGAGATGATGGACGACATAAAAAATGGCTTCAAAAGCAACTGTTGACTCAATAAAATGTACTATGTAATAATTAATATCTATATAGTTTCAACATTCTTACCTGGGCGCGAGTGTCCAAAACCCTTGGATGTCTTGTTTTCGGTGCACACTTACAACGAATACGAGAGGATCAGCAAACGACACGCCTTTGTGCATAAAGACCGAAGTTTCAAAATCCTCACAAACATATTTTAGACTCCTTGTGGTTGGTCGGGCCTCATTTTTCGCCGGTGTCTCTCGCAGTGTTCTCTGATTTTGCGAGGTTCCTCTAACGTTTCTGCGGCGCGGGTAGAAATTTCCGTTGTATATGTATTGGTTGTTCGCGTTCATAATCCGTGTTCTGCACCCTTCAACTTCCGCTAAGATTGTTTTCAAAGTCTCTGTTTGCCCAACAGAGAATATCTGCCCCGATTCCTCCATCGATACACTGAGTCTACATACTAGCGCGCGCACATTCGCTTTTGCTGGAATCAGGTCCATCTTATCTGCGGTAATACTCTCCAGACTTTCTGCTTAAAGTTGACGTAATCCTCAACGAAGTATCCAACATATGAAGGCGGGCGCGGATAAAACAAGCTGAACTTATTGGCTAGAGTGCTGAGAATGTGATGCAGATCTCTGTTCGCCGAGAATACACCCCGGTGATCGATGGGCAAAGAAATGTCGCTACCATTAGAATAATTACCGAAGGCGATCAGTGTCAGAAAAGCGATTCGGACTTGCTTCTCGATAGTTTCAGGTGAAATTACATTCCGATGCTCATCGAACCCCTTGAACGCCTTAAGCCAATCCTTGCATGCCAGTCTATGCGTTTCCAAAACGTTAACAATCCTGCTGCTCTTTCACAATGTCGCGCGTGCACATTGGAATTTTCCTCATACGTCCAGAAATTGGCTGGAAGGCAACGACAAACGCCTCGGGATGGAATCCAATCACGCAAACTGAATCAACGTCCGATTTTGAGAGAGGGTTGTTCCGCAAGACACAGAATTTGGCAGATGGCGCATGCCGCAACGCTAACACAAGCGCTAGCAAGACTGGTATGAGACGACTTTGTGATGTGCGCGATACATGCATCGCCAGTACGCAAAACATGTTTGAGGCTCTGTATCGCGAGCTGATATGGGGTGCCGATGGACAGAGGGAAACGCACCTTGGCCAGCACTCCGGGTCGTGCATACATCCCGAAAACCCTAATCCGCACGTCAGAATGGGGCTGTGAATTTGCGCTGAAGCCTTGCTATCGATGGAGGGGTGGAGAAGAAAGCGGGACCGAAGTTTTGATCTTATCTGCTCGTTCGCACGCGTAGTGTAGTTTCGCTTCCGCTCGAGTGCGTCTGTTTTTATTTTCCCTTCTCTTTAAGTCCTCGACGTCTCCGTGTATCCTCCCTCCCTCGTTACCCTGTCGGCTCGATCCGCATATCATCCACGCATATCCCTTGGACCCGTGCCTCCGGCGTACAATTTCTTTCTCTGTGTTATCCAACTTTGAAAAGAGTTCAGTTCCCACAAAGCCATATCTTCGGGAGTGTGTTGCGGTCCGTATTCATGTGTCTCGGTGGCCCTGCTGCGTTCGATTGTGAGCCCGAAGTTTCAATCTTCAATTTTGGTGTGGTTTTGGTGGTTTTTTTCGTACGTGCAGGCTCGTTTGTCGCCTTTTCACTCGCTTTGCTCCGTTTTTACCTCTGGCACATTTTTCCGTGGATCCCTTTCAACTCGTCGCATATTCATCTGCCCACGATACGAATACTTAAAAAAGGAGACGAAGACGAAAGAGGAGAGGACGCTAGAGATATACTCGCGGATCACATTCCATCGGCGAAAATCTGCTGTATGGATTTACGTCGCAATTATTTGTCCCAGCTGGTTTTTATTGCGCTTTTCTTCTTCCACGCAAGAAGGCATTTCCCAAAGGCGCACCTTTGCGTGTGTCGGTTCAAGTTGAAACCTGTTCGCGCCCAGTGACATGGGAACAGCTGAGTGAGCAATCACATCACGTGAATTAGTCAGCGACAAGAAAGAGAAGAGGAAATGTTGTTGTTCTCGTCAATGTCAACGACGACGACGAGGAGGGTGCTTCGCTGCCGTTATGAACAACGCGAATGGCGCCTACACATCCTCAGCGACGCTAAACTCTATTTTGACGACGACGGCGTCCCCCACGATCCCCACCAAACGCAAAATTCGGGATGTATCACCGCCGTATGCCGACCCTTACCCACATCCGTCCCTGCTGCCCCCGGCGTCTCCGTATACGTATCCTGCTGGTAGTGTCCGGAATCAGCGCCGAGGGAACGAAGCTTCGGGCTCGAGCTCAACGCCGGCGAAGGATGTCTCCTCGGAGGCTATCGACTGTATCTGCGGTTTCGCCATCGACGACGGTTTTTCGATTGCCTGCGACCTCTGCTCACGGTGGTGCCACAGCGCCTGCTTTGGTATCGCGCAGGGTGGGCCTGTTCCCGATTTGTTCGAGTGCTGGGTATGTCGTCCACTCCCTGCGCAGGTCAAGGAACGTGCAGTGCAGATGCAAAGGGCGAGGCTGGGCTTACATGGTGGATCTGGGGCTGTGACGGATGGTGTGCTGGGCCTGGGTCTGACGGTGGGCGAGGATGCTGGGAAACAGAGGAGAAGATTGAGCCCTGGGACGGATAGGAGGGCGAGGAAGGGTGTTGTTGAGGGTGGCAATCCTGCGAAACGACGACGGCGCCCGTCGGTGGTGTCGACGCCAACGATCATACAACAAACACCGTCATTGCCCCCGGTCGACGACGAGGAGCACGTTGACATCGATGCTGAGCCTTGGACCGCGACATACGTGCCCATCGCACACGATGTTGTTCCCGACGACAACACACGGACGAAACTGCGGAAACACGCCCAACATTGGAGGGGTATCACCGCTGTCTCATCTTGTCCGCCGCCCTCGCCGCCGCCCATCGCCATCCGACCTCTTCCCCGAACACCGTCGCCACTGCTATCGTCGACGAACACAGGGTGTTTACCGCCATCTTATGCAGCATATACGACCCGTCCGTTGCCATCGTCAGCCCTTATCACCCCCTTTGTCTCATGTATAACCCCGTCTTCAGTCTACCTGAGAGAGCCGACGAACGGCTACGCTCACCTCGGAATGCCGAAGCCCTACGTCCACCTTGTTGGGCCTCCTTTGGGCGTGGCTCTCGATGCGAGGGGTGTAGGAGGAGAAGGCCGTTTCGTACGCTGGGGGTGTCGTCCAAACGCCGTCTTGCGTCCAATTATCTGTAAAGAAGGTAAACGGAAGGTCAGTAAAGCAGGAGTGAGGTTCGAGAAGAAGGAAAAGGAGAAAGACGAAACGGAGTCAGAGGAGGAGATTGAGAAACAAGACGCTACCCTTGGATTTGCGGTTTTCGCTCTTCGCGATCTGCGGGCAGGCGAGGAGGTCGTTCTGGGATGGGAATGGGATGACGGGCACGCTATTCACCGACTGCCAGCTCTTCTACGTGCCCCTCAAATGTTTCCGTGAGTTCCAGCATCTCACATACCTCAATCGAACTGACCCTCACCGTCTAGCCATATCCCTGTCTCCATCCCTTCTACCACGAACGGCGCGGCATCTACGTCTACCACTACATCGACGCCGCCCAGCCAAGCAGAATTGCGTCACCTCAAGAACCAGCTTTCTGATATCTTACATGCCCTTGCGTCGACCTTCACAACATGTGCATGCGGAGCAGATGCACGGACGTGTGCAGTGGGTGCGATGGCTGCCGTTGTTGAGCAACTGGAAGTCGCAGGGGGACTCGATTCTGGATTTACGGCGAGGGCAGAAAATCGCACGTTCTGGGCGGATGACGAGGGAAGGCAGGAGAGGAGTGGGTATCGAAATCTAGTTTGGGGAGATGTAGATTTGGGACCGCTGGTAG
This sequence comes from Pholiota microspora, assembly GCA_003314615.1. Classification (NCBI taxonomy): domain Eukaryota; kingdom Fungi; phylum Basidiomycota; class Agaricomycetes; order Agaricales; family Strophariaceae; genus Pholiota; species Pholiota microspora. Next base: position 182,421 of record QFFD01000530.1, read on the forward strand.
GCGCAAAACGTGGATTCAGAACTCGAGAAAGAGTACCCTTTAGCGGAGGGATGGGTGGGATGGAGCTGGTCGACGAGGACGAGTCTGAAACTGGACGCGATGGGGATCGATCTCGAAGAGCAGACGAGAGCAAAAAGCGGAGGGTAAACGGGCGTCGCGGTTTGCCGGTAAAGTATACTCGCGAGTCTAAAGCGAACGGAAAAGCTGCGGAAGGCTTTTCGTTTTCTGTTGTTGGCCCCGACGGTGGATCTGTGCAAATTGACCCGAAAGGCAAAGGGAAGGCGCGGGTACTTGATAAGGTTGACCATGCCGAGGATGTCAATATGGAGTTGGAAGGCTCGAGAGCTCAAGGTAAAAACTCTCTTTCATTCCCTGCACCTATCCAATTTTTTTAAACCCTATATTCAGATCCTAGCGCCGTCCTCAGACGCTCATCCACACCCAAGACTGCCACCTACGCCTCGACAGTACCCTCATCACACACTCAACCCATCCTCGAACCTCGCCCGCCCGATCCCCCACCTGCGTCTTCGTCTCTTACCTCAGTAGCAAAGAGGAATGGGGACGAAGATCGGATGCCTCCCAAGATGCGTAAGCGGTGGATGCACCGTGAGGTTGAGAAGATGGGCCAGCAGGCGCATGTTTCGGGTAGGCGGACGTCTTCTATAGAGCGAGCTTTGGAACCCGGACGAACGCTGACGCCAGAGAAAACGCTGGCGAGAGATCAGACGCTTACTCTCGCTCCTGTGGAGGTGGAGGCTGCTCAAAAGGAAGTAGATAAGCTGTATAAGGCACCCGATGGACGGATAGGGCTTGGGATTCGGTTCGATGGTGCGCGTTTATTCTATAATTCTTATGTTATAATTTTTCTTTTTCTCGTCGGCGCGACTTTGCTGTATCGTGAACTGACTATTTTATCATCTTCTATTACAGGGGTCACTTCAGGTTCTTCCTTACTTAACGCTTCCGTTGAACACCCTACGCAAAATCTCTCCGCTTCGCCTCCCCAAGACTCTCTCCATCCAGCTCCATCGACTAACGATCAAGATCTAATGCCTCCCCCACCTATGCCCGCTGCGCTTGACCCAACGACCGTTTTTTCTCAGCGAGCCCACACACCTACAGTAGCATTAACACCTACACCCTCACCACCGCTCCCTCCCCATTCTACACCCACCCACACCTCAGTCCTCGCACAACCAAGCCATATATCAACGACGCACACCCTCGATCCTCAGTCAGTCGTCTCTGCGATTTCACCATCTCCGCTGACTGGGTTCGCGAAGCTCTCGCTGCTCAGTCCAGCACTCGTACTGGATGTTCAACCGCCTCCGGAGCCATTCCCACCTTCACCAACTTTGACAACGGGCGAGATGAGTGTAGACAAAGAGGCCGAAGCATCGGAGATGAGTATGGTTGTGGACGAGAAAACAGAGGGTGTTGAACCTGGGCGGGAGATGGAGGTAGAGGAGGATGGCAAGTCTATGGATCAGCTCGAACACGCATCGGAAAATGTGGTGAATATTTCAAGTGGGGGGAGTGCGCCGGAGGTATCGTCGACTTGGAGTCCCATACAACGCCAGGAGCCTGCGCAAGAGGACATTGGGATGGGGGTTGATGTTCAGGCGACACCTGTGGCGAGTTTCGAGGTTCCCCAAGCGCTCGACATCAGCTTGGATGCGAAGACGGAGCATGAGTCAAGGGACGCGGACGCGAAGACGATATCACCTACCGCCGTCTCTATTCCTGAAGAACCGGACATCGTGAAGTTCAACGAAACTCTCCTCCACGCTCCATCGCCTCTAGACTCGATGACATCGATGCCTGCCTCTCGCGTGTCGCCTTTGCCCGACGTCAGTCCCCCAGAGCTCGTTACCAAGGAAACCACACCTTTCGCTGAAGTTCCTAAAGCGGAAGACGTGACTTCCGAACAAATGATTCCTGCGCCTCGACTAAACGTCGTTCCTCCAGATACAAAAAGCTCACTACCACCCTCGCCTGCCCTTGACTCTCCGAGCTTAGACCATGTCGAAGACGACGAGGCGTCGCCTGCCCCATCGATACCGCTAGCGCTCATCGCAGCAAAGACACTTCCGCCAGACCACTTCTTCGACACGGACGACGAGGACGAGTGGAAGCGGCAGATGGAAATAGATTTGGAAGCGGAGCTGACTCTAGATGCGGAACTTTCGGTGCTTGAGGCTCGGTCTCCCTCACCGCCTCCATCACCTCGTTCGCTCTCGCGCTCTGGTTCTGTATCGCAGGAAGAGGTCGAGGATACGCTGGATGGAAGAAGGGAGACAGAGATGGGTACACCCCCGCGCTGGGCTAGCGACGACTCAAAGGAGGGAACACATGCGGCTACATCTTTGCAGTACCGAACGCGGACAGATTCTGCGAGTTCGTCGCGTTCTGCCTCAGCTGCCCCGGTTGGAGAACAGGACACGACAGCGATGGACGTGGACGTGAATGGAGAACCTCATGAACCTCCACCGCCTACAGCGTCAACGGTGACCGAGCACGACGTGCCGCCGCCTTCTGCAGAGTCCATTTCTTCCGTGAGCCCCGAGGCCGATCTTGGTACATTCGCAACATACACGCAATCACCTATAACACATACGCCTATCCCTCCCGGTGCATCCTCCGCATCGCCTCATGCAACAAAATCAGCGTCGCCTGCACCTGTAGACCCGCCTGCCCCCAATCACCAAGCATCGCCGTCCCCTGTTTCGGCCACAACAACAGACGCAACTGCCCACGATACCCCTCCAGTGCACGATCAGCCTTCGCAGCCCAAAGTGAAGCTATCCCTGCGCGATTTTGTCCTGAGGAAGAAGAAGCAGCGCGAGGAGCAACAGGCGACGTCGAAGAGCGCACAGGCGTCGCCGATCAGTACGACGTCTCTGCTAGGGACAGAGGATGTGGATACTGCGGCTGGCGCGACGGTGCGTTCAAATGCGGCGCCTGTAACGCCCGCTTCTGGGGCAAAGGACAACAGAGAAAATTCACAAGGGGTTTCTACTGTGGCCGCTCCATCTGCGCTTAACGGAAATCCCCAGCCGATTCCTAGAGATCTGCCCTCAATAAGTGTAGAGGCACCACGGCCGCAACTTCAGGATCAGAACCTTCATACAATGGTCGCTGTTAGCTCTACTTTGGAGCCTGTACCTCCTCCATCCTCTACATCTAGCGTCGTTATCGCACCGCATCTTCACGAAGTGCACCCTTCGCTACATGAAGCCCGTCGGCTGCGCTTACAGGAGCAAATCCCTGCGCTTATCCCTTCGAGTAGCACCCCAGAAAGGACTCTTACTGCGCATGCACCGGCGCCCGTGCCTACAACATCGTGGTCGCCTCGTGAGAGGTTGAAGCCAGAATCAACGGAGCCTGCAAATGTCGACACGGTTCCCACCGAGAAACAACCGCCAGCAATAGAGTCCAAGTCAGCCGAGGATTTCAGGCATAATTCTAGGCGTCCTAGCATCGTCCTCGATTCACTGCATGCTACTCCCATTGCCACGACATCAGCAGTTACGAATGCGGTACCTCATCTTGTCAATGGGGAGCACCTTGTTCATCTCAACGTCCCTGCGACCTCACCGCTGCACTCCACCCTCCCGCCGAAACCAACCTCTGCTCTGCCTCCCCTTCCTCCTCAATATCAGCCCTCGTATGGATATGCATACGAAACACGCGAGGCAAAGAAGGAGCTGATTGACCCTCCCGCTGGGCACCTCTCGTCCTTACACTCGCATGTTTCCCAGACGTCGCCACGACTTACTTCATCCCATCCCGTCGTTCCTCAGAATCACGCTGCTCTCGACCGCTCTGTTTCTCCTATCAGCTCTGATCTTGCCCTAGCTCGCTATTCACGCCGCCCATCCCAGGAAGACGGGGAGATTGAAGCATCGCCTCCTCTCTCTGCGCATCGATCATTGGGCCGACCCTTAGCTCCAAAGCATCGTCCCCTTTCCAGCCCCTTCGCGAATCCTCCGGTTCACTCCCCACCTACAGGTCCACGATCGTCGTTTCATGCCCCCTCAGCGTCGCCGACGCCTTCCTTCAATGGGGGAGGCTCCAGCTATCGCCCGCTCCAATCATCTCAATCTGTACCTGCAATCGGGAACGCCAGTGCCAACCGTCCAGCTCCACCGAGTGCACCGCGCGCGCTGCGACAGTCAATGCTGTCGAATAAACCCATGACTCCATCAGCTGGAAATAGCTCCTCGACGGGACCCTATTACCCCGGCGGCCCACCGCATATTCCTCGAGGCCCTTCAGCAGACCGGGATCGAGATCGAGATCGCGATTGGGATGCGCGCCACTATCGCGGGGCGCGAAGAGGAGGAGGTCCTGGATGGTCACGATAGGCTCTCTACTATTTATCCTGCTACTCATTTCTGTTTTCGTACACCAGTCTTCTGAATCCTGATATTGTTATTTCGGTTTTTGTTTCATTCTTTCTGGATATATTTTGGTTAACCGTGTTTTTTTATTCTACTGATTTCGTACCTCGTTTCTTTTCTCTATGTATGCCCGTCGGTATGTTTGCTTTGCTGTTATGCCTCGTCCCATATTATGCGTGTATCATTCTCAATATGGTCAAGATACATTAATCGATCAGAGTTTGTATTGTCAGGTTCATTGGAGATGGAAGCCTGTTGTGGTGCATCGACTGGTGACTTTTGGGTAAGCCATCTACGTGGTGTGCGTTTGACTCCATAGTTAGGATAACTATCTCAGTAAGCGCTCCAGTTTTTATTGCGTAGTACTATGACACTCCTAATCGCTCAAGTTAACGATGTGAGATCACCGTATCCTATCAACCCGGGCGCAACGAAGTCGGTTATATTCTGACTGAGTACAGATATTCTTAGAGTTCGCATGCGCGGACATTGTCTCCAAAGTTCAGTAAGGCGTACTTGAAAAGGGATAACTTTCGCATCCGTAATCTCCGCGCTGCAACGCGGTCTCAACGACTCGGAGGCATGCCTCGTTTCAATCAAAATATTTGAACACTGTAATTTAGTATTCATATTATTCCTCGTCGGCCGTTGAACTTGAGTTATTTGTATCTGTACCAAAATGAAGGGACACAATGCGAACAAGATCCGCTGTAATGACCAATGACGGTTTGCGATATTCAGCCATAATATTTTGAACTTCACGTTCATTCTTAATCTCCGTCTGTTTGGTCAAACGGCGACAAATACATCGAGCATTGCTATAAAGTCGTCCCACGAGTGTCGAATGCACATAAAATAAGTCAACACCCCAGAAAATGCAGGAAGAGATCTGTGTCGAGTGCGAGCACCAGGAAAGTCAGCACTTCCTACATCCTTGCGAGTGTCCAAATGACAAACCATTATCTCATCCAATGCATATATATCGTACCGCGTACCACCACGTGTGGTGTTCACCTTGTCTCCAAATATGCCGACGATGCACGCACGCAAATTCTGAAGTCATCGAGTCGAACACCCCCTCACATGATGAAGATAACACGTAAGATGAACTTCGGTTTGTGGCATAATTTTTTTAGCCTGACTTCATGAATAGGAAGCTTTGAAATGCTGCTCGAATTCGGTTCGTTTAGCCATTTTATGGAAAGTAATTACATGAAGATGAACGGTAACTCATCCTGATGAGTCAGTGATGAGCCGTCCTATGTACAAGTCTATATCAAAGTTCCTCGTACTCCTTGAGATAGCACTATAACTTTCCCAAGATGCTTTGATTTTTTGCCATTCAAAATTAGGCGCCCGCACAGCGCCTTGATTAGAGTGACTAATTAAGCTAGCCCAGACGTTGAAACACCCGTTCACACTAAGATGTGGATGTCGGATTACCTTGGGGCAAATCTGTCCGTGTCATTTGTCATTACGAGGTCTTCATGTCTCCGACATCGACACTCAGTTGACACGTTATAGAAATGTTTAGTGAAAAGGAGTTAGGCGAACAAGGCAATGCCTGTTATTTTACAGTGCTCAGTACTCTGAAAAAAATTCACTCGATGCCATTTAGAGCATGTATTTTCCTTCGACTTAAATACTTAATTCCAGAAAATGATCAATTTGTAGTACTTAGTGACAGTGACATTGATAAGATCACGCTGGATCATCGATCGACCTTCCACTGTTCCACCGTCACCGTTACACACAATCTACTCTCCGATATCTTGTGGGTGCTTGACTCGTCGACGCTGGGCCTGTGTGCACGGAGTATGGAGTTGTTAATCTCCAGGATTGCGCCCACAGCATGCGCAACCTTCTTGCCGAGATAGCTTCTGGAAAAGATGAGTGGTATGTCTATGATTTGCATCCTGAACAAGGGGGAAACACACCTCTCGTCCGCCATGACCCTGGGGAATGCAGGCGTTGACCCTGCATCATCCTCGGGTTTCCGATCCCCGTCCACCTCCCACGATTTGCTTGTTTTATCAGCATCAGACATTGAGAGAGGATTTGGCTGTACTCACTTTGGACTGTGTTGAGGCTCATCCTCGCCATCGAACAGGATTGTACCCTGATCAATGTCCCGTCTGCTCGAATCCCTGCCAGGGCTAGCTTTGATGGCCAGGCCAGATTTGGTTGTATTAGTCGGTCCTCTCTCATCAACTGAAACTGTTTCCATTACGTCGCTTCTTGTCGACATTTTGCTACTAACACTGAGCCTCTTTGATGCTTCCTCTAGCACATTAGAAAGACAGTGTAAGCGAACGACACGGAAACTTACCGAATCGACGAAGCAAGGATTTTGCAGTGATATTTAAACTGCATACACTCAATCTTCTCCTGGAGTCACCGTCGTTGCGGTCTGGTCGTGGTGGATCTGGGGAATATGTATGAGGATTTCATACTGGCTAGACTGTCGGATACAAGACTTACCGACACATGCATCTGGTGCAGGAGACGACGTACTGGTCCTCACATGAACGGAAGACTTGAATTCATCAACGATCGAGTTGGTCATTTTGCGAGTCGGTTCGGTGAGCTGTTTAACCAATTTTTCAAAGCGATGACAGTGGCTTATAACTGGAATCTGACATTGTATACCCACAGTACGCTGCTTCAAGAAGATCACTCCACGTTGTGATTCTAGTTTAATAAATACCGTGAATGAGTACAAGCGTAAGCTTTCTTCTACAGTTAGCCGATGTCATTCGACTGGTTCTCTCGTTTGGTTGTTAGACCTTGCCTCACTGAGTCTTTGTTCGCTACTAATGGTTCAGTGTGATAAGTATACGATCATGAGCGTCAGTGTTTTCAGCATGAGTATCTGGATTCCGGTAGCAGCGCGTCAAGCGCACACTTATTCCGAATGCTAACACGATGTTCTGGAAGCTCACAAACTACGTGGGTACGAAAGCAAACAACTCACCATTTCTACCATCTCTTCAAGCGCACAGTGGCGTACTTACAGCACCCGCGCCTTCGAAAGCGCAGTTCTGGATCCAACGATGACCTTTGGCTGCAAACTGACACAAAACTGAGAATGAATAGAGAATCGGAGATACTCATAGCGCACTAATCAGTGATTAGCATTTCTTAAGGTGTTCTGAGCTGCGTACTGCGTGGGACAAGCGTGGGATCTATGAAAAGGAGTGCGTACGTCGAATCCGTCATTGACCTAGGCGAATAAATAGTCTCGACCTGGTGAGTGAACGGGCTGTAAGTAGGGACGAAGACTGATTGTGTTGTTGAAGGGGGCGCGAGCTATAGGCGCTCTGTAGGCTAGTAAATACGTCCTTCCTTCGAAGCCAAGTACTCATGCATTTGAAAGTACAGATGGGTAATTCCCGGCACGTATCTTAGTTTGTGCTCATATGAATGCGCCGTTATTATAGCAGGGAAGAGAAATCACAAAAATGCGCTAGAGAGGCCGGTAGAGGAGAGATGGGAGTGTACTAATTGACTACCGTATGACGCCTTCCTGCAAGCGCAGCTGGTCATCGACGTACACGATTCTCATCTGTGCTTTTCTTTGAAGAACAACACAGAGAGAGCAGGCGATGGAAGAGTGGAGGAGGGGAAGGAAAGATGCAAGAAAGATGCGCGCCCATGAAAGCTACTCACGGCTACATCTCTGCTCTCGAAGTATTCAGTCGAAAACGAGACTTAATCTCACTAGGAATAAGCAATCCCATCCATGCCAGGTCTGCATTAACATAATTGTATGTCGAAAAATACATATTCTACTGATTCCCGCATTTTTACCAAAAAAAATAACATTGTGAAAGCGTTGAGCGAACGAGAAGCTGCAACTTTTACAGGAAGGCAGAGGAAAGCATAGAAAAGCCAAAATAACCCTAAGACGTAGTTGAGTGTCATCAGATACCAAAAAATCTATTGAAGTTTATCAACCAAGTCTCGAATGATGACGAAGAAAACTCACGCAACACGAAACACGCCTTCGTGCGCACCTGCGCAGTCTCTCCTGACGTAGACCCCAATATCCGATTCACAACATCTAGTACTGTCCGTACGCCTGCTTCTTCAACCGTCAACGCGTTGCCGCTACTGCTACTGATGCTTCCACTCACGCTGAACGCGACACCACCCGTCGGCGACTCAACTGAACTTCCGTAACGGCTGGTAGATGGTGCGTGGCCAATACTCGACGGATAGCTGTGGCCGTGACCGTGGGGGAAATGCGGGCGTGGAGGCGGCGGTGGTGCGGGCGGCAGAGAGCGCAGTGTATGCGTAATGCTACAGATGAATATTATGTTAGTTTTCGATAAACCGGATGTCCGGCATGCGCACCATAAACATGCAGCAATCTGTACATCTGATGAACGGCTCTTGGTGAAGCCTGTAATGGCTGTGAGCAGAGGTTCTGAGAGAGGATTAAGCATAACATCGTAGAGAATTTTTTTTTTTTTGAATTACCTTTATCTCCGTTCCCCTGAGCTAGATACCCGGCAAGCACTGGATTTTCCTTTACCAGTGCATCTAAAGCATATAAGACAGATTCTACGAGCTGCCGATATGTCAGCCATATAAAGCAGTGATGAGAGACGGCAAACCTTAGTATCTTTTGATCCAGCCAGAAGTTCAAGCAGCCAACGGACTACGATGGGTATTCCGCCGACCCCAGGAACAGCGGTCTTCTCCCATCCTCGTTTGCTGCGCGCCACCGACGTTGGTGAAGATACGGAAGTCGCTCGTATTGCAGGAGGAGCCCAAGACGTGACATGCGAAAGCTGGCTTGGTGTGCGTAACAACGAAGCAAACATCTGCTAGATCGCAGTCACTGTGGAAATGGAATGCGACGTGGACGGGGATACGAGAAGTGGTAGATAAATGTCGAGCGCTTCTGTCTAGCATGCCATCAGTAGGAGTGGATCTTGGTAGGATGGGGGACTCACGGACACGAAGACATCAATGCTACCTCTTGCTTCAGCTAGTAATTCGACGGCTCTTTGAGGAGGCCCCAGAGCGCGGGCCCAACGACGTCGGACGCTGTAAGAGATGCAATTACGACGGCGGCTTCAATGGCAAGTGCGTCGTGTGCACCGCCAGAGTCAGCGTTGGAAACTGCGTCGACAAGACTGGCAATGAAGATATCGGCCTTTGCTGGAGGATTGCCAATGATAGCGTGATGAGGTCTGATGGATCGGTGATCTCGGCGGGTATTGGGGGCAGATCCTCGTGATTCATTAGCAGTTTTCCACGGTTTTGGGTTGTGAAAGTAGCTTAAGGGGGTTAAGAATCAGAAAAGAGCATAGGCACCCACCCCGCAGCCTCTGGAATCCAAGAAAACACACACCGGGTCGGAAGTCGCGTCAAGTGTTAAACGCAAATTCACCTCGTTTCGAAAATAGATGTTCCCAAGGTGCACAGTCTTGGTCTGAATTCCGTGTCCTGGGTCAACGCGAAACGGCGGAAACTCCTTGGCGGACGTCTATCATTCCAGTGAAATATGGTCGCAGAAATCGAATGTGCAGAGGCAGAGTCCTGGGAAAGCTTTGATGCCGTTTGCGGCTTGAACTGGATCCAACTTCATCTCTCCACCCCATCCACCTTTACCTCTCCACTCCACGATGTCAGCATCTCTGAACTGCGAGTACGACAAACAGAATAGAGAATAAACAACGAAATCACTCACCTGAACCCCCACACCCCCAATTTCCGCTAGCAACGAGTCCATTCCGTCAATTATTGGTCACGTCAGGCCTGCCATAGGGAAGTGAAGGGCGTCTTGGGGCATATGCAGTGAATTTGCATGGTTTGGTAGCTCGCCGGAAGCCCAAATCTCGATTTTGAAGTCGGACAGCTCTTACGTGGCGGCAGCGCCCTCCCGTTACAGTTCTCGATGCACCGCAGTCACTCACACCCCGCGTCGTCCTCACAGTACTCGAGAGTGCCTCTCTTCATCGATGAGAGGACGCTGCTAACTCAGGTGCGCTGGATAATACATCGATATAACGTTTTGTATACTGAGCGGAATGATAGCCGATCCACTAGACCCTAGAGATTACTTGGCGATTACTGACAAAGTAGTCATGTCAGACGCTTTCGCGGACCTTTGGTCGACTACCAACCCCACAGCGAAGCCGAAGGCACCACTTTTATCGTCTGCAGCGTCGAATTCAACGTCGAATTCGAGTCGGCCGGGGTCTTCAAAACCTGATGTCTTCTCGCTGCTTGCTGGAACGGGAAGTGGGTCGGGGAGTGGGAGTTCGACGCCTCGGTATAACTCGCGTCCAATCACTCCCTCTGTCGCTAGGGTAGCGTCCGCACGGGCGACTCCAATACCCCAGCAGAAGGCTACGACGAAGCAAGGAAACGACGCCTTTGGAGATCTGTTCTCATCGTCGTCCAATGTGAATGGCAGCGGGAACATGACGTTGGCTGCGAAGCTTGCGATGCAGGGCGCCGCTCAGCGCAAAGACGCAACCTCTACGGAATCACAGACGACTGGCGGTGGTAGCTCGTCGGCGTGGGCGGGGCTTGATGCGCTCGCTGGCGGGTTGATTGCGGTGCCGGTCCCAATATCTACAACGGGATCGGACGAAGAGGCCGGTCATAGTGGATGACGTGGATGATTGGGGTTTGTCTGATTTCGGGCATGGTGAGTCTACGACGCGTAAAGTCGAAAGCCAGCGACCAAAAACGCAAACTCAACTGAAATTACAAACGCAATCGAAAAAAGGAACGAGCCTTTGGGATTTAGACGATTTCGCGACAGCAACTGGTCTCAACGATACCCCTTCCGATCACGACGCACAACCTGCTCCTCCCCGTAACGAGCGTTCCACGTATACAGTCGCATTAGCATCTCCAGATAAAGAAATTGATTTCGGCGGTCGGGAGGATAGAGTCAATGAGGAGAGATGGGAGCATGAGACGAAGGATAAGCTATTGGATCTTTAGGACGATGAAAGGGCGCCGGAATCTGCGAGGGGGCTGTTGGATTCGGGGCACGATGAGGATGATATTCTCGGTATGTTGAGTAAGCCTGTCGAAGTTGTCAAGGTACGTGTTAAATTATTGGCGTTTGGACAGCCAACTTACCATCGGTTTTGTATTTTGTAGGCCCAGCATACCCAGAATCGCGCGACTCCTCCGAAACATAGCAGAGATCTACGTCACCTCCCCCACACGTTATTGGCCAGATCGTCGAGATGGGATTCTCCGTACAGCAGGCTAGGATAGCGCTCGCGCAGACGGCCACGGGGTTGGACGTCGCTGCTGCGATCGAGAGTCTACTCAACGAAAACACTGCTCCCCCGACGAGTGCTACACCCCTTTCACGCGAGCCTCCTCGTTCTGAGCCCCCGCCTACTCCTCGTTCACGCGGAGCGCCCAAGGGGCAGAAAGAATGTGAACGTGGACGTCGCGAACGTCTCCGCGCTTCAGGTGAGGGTGCTACGTCCTCCGCTACACCGACACCTAGCGTAGCGGATATCCAGGAGCAAGCAGACAAGCTTCTAGCACAGGCATCGAAGATCGGGCTTAGCGTGTTCAGCAAAGCCAGCGCCATGTGGGGGAAGAGCAAGGAGAGGGTGGTGAAGGCTTACGAGGAGCGCGCTGCTGCCTCGAGCTCTGGGTTGGGCGATGTTTCTGGGAGTAGAGGTGCCGGGCGGCCAGCGAGGGTGGATGGGAGGCCGAAGTGGATGCAGGAGGCTGTCGGGGATCATGAAGATGAACATTGTGGAAGAGTTGGTTCTTCGTTGGTGAGCCGGACCGAGGTTGTCGACAGTGGGAGGAAGACGAAGGAGGGGTGGTAGATAGAAGTAAGAATAGATTTTGTTTGCTCGGTGCTCGCTCGGTGTGCTCGAAGGGCTCGGATGGGCTCAGGCTCGCGCGCGGTATTCAGAATCAGAGTCGGTGCTTATTGACTAAGGGAAGCCCCCAAATTTTACAAACGGTTCCTATATACGAGATGCTCTGGCGCACGCGTACTCTTGCGTGGCCAGGCCCAAGAAATCAGGAAAACTAAATCAAAATATTTACGCGTGTGTCTAGAGTGCCCGTTTTCAAATGAAGGGTTACCTAGACCGGGTGGTGCGATATTTTCGGCTGAACGAGGATAGGAGGCAAGAAGAGGTGTCCATATGCGGACGCGAAGGCAGCAGACTCGTCCTTGCTCAAGGGACGGTCGCGCTACACGGTGGCCCAGGCCGTGCTCGCAGCTCAGCGCATAGAGGGATGAAGCGCCCTCTTCCTTGTCCAACGTATCGTCTCGCGCCATCCGGTTGTCGGTCGTTCGAAGGTGTATTGCGCGAGGCGGATGTGTAAAGAAAAGGAAGGAGATAAAATGCAAGGATTTGAAATAAACTCGCCGGTGCGGAAAGTGAACTTGGCGTCGTTTTCACGAGCGCGCCATTCATCTCCTCCACAGTGCCCCCCCCTTAGATGTTGCCCCCAACATCACAAAAGGATGAGATGGAAGAAAGCATGGAGGAATGAATGGGGAATAAAAAAAATTTTTACAAGGAGCCACAGAAACGGCGTCAGAAGGAGGAAGAAAGGAGAGTTGATATGGGAGAAAATGAGGACATTACGCGCAGATGAATCCCAACGGCATGCTGTCCGTTACCCGTCCATTCGGAATGCATATTCCCTCAACAATTTCGATGTCTTCAATTGCCCAGCGCATCACCTTTCCTATCCAATCTTTGAAGTCCTCGTAGGCCGGGTTATCCTCGATAGTACCTCCCCAGTGTGGGCGGTAAGCTAAGCTCCGATTCTCAATGTTGTTGATGGTGCCGGGGAAGTAGAGGATGCGTATAGGAAGTCGGGCGCCAACGTCGTGATGTGATGGAAATGGAATTTCGTCGTTGCCGCACGGGTCGGGATAGTAGTGATAGAAGTCGATGTCGGGGTGTCGAGTGACTAGGAGGGCGCGGTTATGGGGACTTTTAATTAGGGATCCCTAATAATCTTTAATTTGTATATACTGTATAATAATTCCCACGCTTTTAGTTGGGCGGCAAGGG
>QFFD01000532.1:2666-47911 GCA_003314615.1 Pholiota microspora
TTGGCATGGGGTATAGGAGAGGTGTCTGCCTTGATAAACAAATCGGAAGAGCCTGTGTCGAGTTGCACGGGATAATCTGGAAGTAAATATGAGTTGCATGTCGGCTGTCAAGCAAGCGTGAAAGAGACATACCAACACCTGCGACAGTAATCTAAGCCGAAGAGAGGAGCATAAGGTAGATTCCCATCTCAGAAAGCATTGGGACGTACGTTGGCCAGGTATATCAAATCATGTACAGTGCTGCAACCCTTTAGCGGCAGATGGGAACAAAGCTAGAGGTTTTGCTCACTTTAGATCGAAAGTGGAATTGGAGGAGTCCGAAGCGACGTTAGTCTGTAGGTCGGAGGGAGAGTCGAGTCCGCGCCGTTGAAATTGCCGGGGCTGCTTGATTTTCTTGAAGCTGACCCTGTGTGCAGAAGCGACGGCAGCGACAAGCGCCAGGGAGAGGGAGAGGGAGATCTTCATGGGCCGGGACAATGAACGGAGGGTAGATAAGGAATGTGTCGTGGAGAAGGAGGGGAGACGGCGGTCGTCTGACTGTAGTCAGTGGACGGTGACAAGGCAAGAACGCACTTGTTGCACTCCCTTGTTTGCGCTTTTGATGTCCAGAAATTGAACTTTCGTATGTACGTAAATCACGCTCGCTGCACTCTGCGTGTCTGTGCGCCCACTCGGACAAAGTAAATATGTATATAGAACAACAGAAAGCGTCAGTCCGAGGACGATGGGCGCTCCGCAGCTGGGCAGTTGCCACCACAGTCGAGCGCGCTGCGGGCGTGAACGATCAGCCGCCCTGTCCTTATCCGGGCACAGCGCGGCCCGTTTCCCCACATTTTAATCGCCCCTCCTGTCCCGGTCACCGGATACATCCTATGTTCCGCGTATGTTTCTCAACCTCTACGTCTCTTCTCCTCCCACACCATGGCCAACGCCTCGCGAAACTCCATCTTGCGTCTCATAAATGCGTCCCAGCATTCCGCCTGTCCCTGCCATGGCTGCCGTCCGTCCGTGCCTGCTACCGGCCAGCTGCAAGCTATTAATCATTTGAGGAACTTCGCGACCCCAATCACTTCTGTTGAGAAGGAGTACGCATTCGAGGCGCGTCATTGCGTTCTCGATACACATGTGGACCCCCATTGACGCGCCCTTTTCCTCACTAGGTCGCTGCATCCAACCTGAGATTCGGAGATGGGGTCACAGCCGAAGTCGGTATGGATCTCAAGAACATGGGTGCCACGAAGGTGCTTTGATCGTAATATATGCCTTCGCTGTTTGCTTAACCCGTTTGTGAATCCAGGTTGGAGTCTTTACAGATCCCAATGTAGCCAAGCTCAAACCGATGCACACCGTGAGCGTTCTGACACACGTCTTAAATTACCCCTGTTGATTCCTAAACAGACCCTCGCTGCTCTCCAAGCAGAAACTGACCTTCCTTTTGAAGTCTACGATCAAGTAGTTGCCGAGCCTACCGAAGACAGCTGGCGCAACGCTATTGCATGGGCGCGCAAACATGACTTCAGTCATTTCCTCGCGTTAGTCCAACTAGTATGCCTTAATTACAAAACCCTGATACTTCGTCTCTATACAGAGTTGGTGGTGGAAGTGTTATTGACACTGCTAAGGCAGCTAATCTGCAAGTCACCCTCCTTTGCCTGTCCGGCACCTCTCTGATCTTTTACTTTGACTGCAAATCTAGATTTACCGTGTACAAAGACTCGGACCTCATGGATTTCATCAACGCTCCCATTGGAAAAGGTCTGCCTATTACGAAGAAACTGAGACCTCTTATCGCTATCCCTACAACTGCTGGAACTGGCTCAGAAACTACAGGAACTGCTATCCTTGATATCACCTCCCGTTCTTTCAAGACAGGTATTGCCAATCGCGCTCTTAAGCCGGTTCTGGGCATCGTGGTATGCTTCTGGTAATGATTCTGGGATGCGCCACGATGACCTAAATGAACCACAGGATACACATAACACCGAATCATGCCCAACCGCTGTTCAAATTAGTGCAGGCTTGGATGTCCTGTTCCATAGCATGGAAAGTTACACTGCTATTCCGTAAGTCATAATCACATACTCCATTCAATATGTCCTCACAACATCACTCAGTTACACTGAGCGCACACCTCGTCCTGCGAACCCTATCCTTCGCCCAGCATACCAAGGCAGCAACCCAGTTGCTGATATTTTCTCTCTCTGGGCGCTCCAAACTACTGTCACATATCTTCCACGGATCGCCAAGAATCCTGACGATGCTGAAGCCCGGAAGCAGATGCTGTACGCTAGACCTTATCTTCGAAGCTATGAGTCCTAACACGCTTCGATAGCCTCGCGTCTTCCTTCGCTGGTATCGGTTTCGGAAACGCTGGTGTCCATTTATGCCACGGCATGAGTTATCCAGTGAGCCATCAATCGTCTTCGTTGGGTCTAGCTATACTTAAATCTTTCAGATCTCCGGATTGAACAAGAAAGGACCTAAATACAAGCACCCTGGCTATGTCACTGACCTTCCCATTATTCCTCATGGCATCAGGTATTTTGATTCAATTCTATCTTGATGATAGTAAATCTGAAAAATGATCAGTGTCGCACTAACAGGTCCAGCAGGTACCTATATCTGCAAGTGGTAGACTTCGAACTAATTTGACCATGTCCTAGTCTTCCAATTCACAGCGCCTTCCTCACCAGATCGCCATCGTCAGGCATTAGCTATCTTCAACGGGACGACCATTTCTGATCCATCTATCACCCGCATTCCTGACAGGGAATTAGGCGCCCATCTCTATGAATCTATCGCACGCTTTTTGGACGGTCTTGGTGTGCCCCGTGGATTGAAGGCTATTGGGTAGGCAACATAACACAAGGATTTTGCCGGTGGCAATGCTGACATGAACGTTTAGATACGACCGCAGCGATGTCGACAAGTTGGTAGAGGGTACTCTTCCTCAACGCCGTGTCCTCGATCTTGCTCCTGGTATTGGAGATGTCATTGGCTCAGATGGAAAGGACCATCTCACCAGGATCATGGAACGCTCTCTCGAATATTGAGTGCGACATATAAATTAGCTATCTAAGGGGAATCTTTTGTACATACATCTCATGCCTCATCAACCGCACTCAAAATACAAACGGGATCTAAATGTCATTTATATATCTTGAAATGGTTCAGAGGAAGATCTCCACTGGTTTTCCAGCTGGCGAAGAGCGTTTTCTTTGACCAGGTCATCAAATTTGACTTGGGTACCACCGAACATGTCGAGAGCGCTGTGCGTTTAATATGTTTTGTCAATACTCTCCAAGTCCGTTCTCGAGATGTACGTACCTGCCGTAAGTGAGATCGACGCGTCCTCCTGAAAGCTGATCCACCAGAGCCAGATCCAATAAATCTACGGACGGCGTTCAATTTTTTGAGAGACGATGTTAAAGTCTGTTACAGTACCTTTGGCTCCTCCAGCGTATGTCGTTGGAATGGTCACCCACTCCCCAAGCTCTGCGATATGGTGAGATCGAGTTATAGTGCGGGAGCAAGAAACATACTCGTTACAAGCTCCTCATCTATCCCCTTGCATAAGCCCTCTACGTCGGCGGCATGGACCAAGAATTCGCTACACGCCAATCAGAGTGCATTCAGATGGAATTGTTTCAATTCAAGTACCTGCAATACTCCGATAACATGTCAAGCGATTCTGTAAAGACAATCAGACCAAGTGGGAAGTCATTGAACAGGATGCATACCTTGTGAGACCTCCATATCGGTAATATCCTGCCATTTGTTCATCGCGACGAGCCATTTATCGTTTCGGCGTCGACAGCTGAACGGAATTGTCAGATTGATTCCAGGTATTCACGAAAGTATGCTTACCTAACATCCACGACCAGGCGATCTTTCCCAACGACTTCTGAGATAGCCTTCAGACGTTCCAGAGAAAACTTGGCGCTGGGGAAGAGATATGAAGTGACGATGACCTGGCCAGATACCGTCAGTACTGCGTTCTCTATGACATGTCGACAACATTTACCTTGTCAGCGCCAGAGTCTATCCAATATTGAGCGTTGTTGTCATTTATCCCGCCACCGATTTGGAGCTTGTCTGAGCTTTCTTAACTCGTCAATGGTAACAGCATTGTAAGTAGCAAGTCCCGAACCTGGCCAGGCTGCTAAGGCTTGTAGAGCAGCTTCGTCGTTTCCTGGTCCAAGCTTTATAACATGTCCACCCTCGAGATTATGACGCTTATAAATTTTTGCGAATTCTCCAGCACTTTGCCTATGTCAAAGGAAGGATATATGAGCGTCGCGGTAGCAGTGTAACTGAGGGAATGTACCTTGCTACAAAATTTGTCTTCAAAGTTTCCGGGGAGGCATCTGAGAGAGTTCCGCCAATTATTTGCTTAACTTGGCCGTTGTGCAGGTCGATGCATGGCCTGAACAAGCTTCTACGTGTGGCAGACATAGGTTTACATAGGGCAAAGGAGCGCCCGAGATCAAGATCATCGAATTTGATCCGGGGTAGTGATCGGAAGTAGCCGCCTGTTGTCGTGAAGCCGAGGTGGCGTGGGACCAGCTTTACAGTTTACGAAATAAGGTTCAGGACGCAAATGTGGTAGCATCAATTTGGTCAGCGTTCAGCACGACGTTCTTCAAGGTGAGTAAATTTATGCCGGTCCATTGCGCGACCCAGTATTGCTGCAGGGAAGAGTCACGCGATTCTGAATTCTGCAGTACATCAGCGGTCAAGAGAGGATGAAATGCTGATTATCTGCATTCGTTATAGATCCAACCAAAATGGCAAAAGTCAAGGCCTACGAACTCCAATCCAAGTGCGTGTCGAGGGGAATGATATGGTTATCGGTTGGAGATTAAACGCGGCTCTTTAGGTCCAAGAATGACTTGTCCAAGCAACTTCAGGAGTTGAAGACGGAGCTCCTCGCTCTACGAGTGCAGAAGATTGCTGGTGGCTCGGCCTCAAAGCTGACGAAGATGTGCGCAAACTACTGAGTTCTGGGGTGTTGATGATACTTATTCCCCATATGCTTCTAGCTCCACCGTCCGCAAATCGATTGCCCGGGTCCTGACCGTCATGAACCAGAAAGCTCGCCAAAACCTCCGGGAATACTATAAGGACAAGAAATTCCTTCCCCTTGACCTGCGAACAAAGAAGACACGGGCGATCAGGCGGAGATTGACCAAGGTGCGTCCAGATGTTCATGTTTTTGTTGAGCGCAGAATATTGATGTGATATTTTTCACTATAGCACGAGTCGTCGCTGAAGACCCTCAAGCAAATCAAGAAGGACCAGAACTTCCCTATCAGGAAATACGCTGTCAAGGCCTGAGCGTTGGAGTGGTGTTGGGCTTTGGATGTGGTTATGTATTATGCTGCCATTCAGTTCGCGGTTGATTTCTCTCTCTCTCATTATGTTCCAAGCTATACATCATCATATCCATGCCCACAATCCTATGATCCAGCTTGCGAACTGAATGCACAACGAAGGGAGAGATTACGTAACACCTCTCGGAGTAATCACAAGAAATATGAGTGAGACTTGTTTGAACAAGGCATGTACGCTCGGGGCGATTAACGTCGGGAACTCCGTCGGCCATCGTATTGTAGTCATCTTGGTCTATCCCTCATTCTCCCTCAGCCCTCTGCGGTGTATAGCGGAGCCGTCCTTTGTCCAAGTCGGCTCGCAACAACCGCGGACATAAGATATTAATTTGATGAAACTGGCCGCCCAAGTCCTATGTTCCCTTGGGGCCCCTTCGCGACAGGATACCCGCGCACGAAGGTAATACGCCACACGCCCTTCGGGAGAGCCCTCTCAAGCGTATAAGCCGAGAAATCAAGGAGCCATCTGCTGCATTTAGTGACATCGGTGGTGACGATGGTGAGTGTTTTGCGGCCTGGATGATGGTATCACGGAAGATATGTCTGCTGCACGTGGGGTACTTGGCTAACTTTGGGCGTTCTCTCGGAGAACCATGAAGTCAGAGTGGGCCTAATCTCCACTCTCTCCTGCCCCTCGTCCCGACGTCCTCATGAGGAAACAATCGTTTTCTGACGACTCCCATTCTCAGGCAAGGCTTTCCTCTCGCTCGTCGCCCCCCTCGCCTCGAGCCGAACAAAAGCCCCGCCCGCGCGAGCCTTATCCGGTCCCCAGCAACAATCCCTCCAGTCAGTACACACTCCTTGAGAAACTGGGAACGGGTAGCTTCGGAGTCGTCTACAAGGCCATTCACAATGAGACGAAGCAAATTGTCGCAGTGAAGCAGATCGGTGCGTCTGTCGCCCCGTTCCCATTGTCTAGCCTTCTAATTCCCACTTGCTGTAGACTTGGAAGATTCCGACGATGACATTTCAGAGATACAACAAGAAATAGCCAGCCTTGCACAGTGCGATTCGGAATATGTCACTCGATATTATGGCTCTTTCGTAGTCAACTACAAACTATGGATTATCATGGAATACCTCGCTGGAGGATCATGTCTGGATCTGTTGAAGCCTGGCACATTCTCGGAAGCCCATATCGCTGTCATCTGTCGTGAACTACTTCTTGGTCTTGACTATTTGCATACAGAAGGCACCATCCACCGCGACATTAAAGCTGCCAATGTCCTTCTTTCATCCTCTGGCAAAGTCAAGCTCGCTGACTTTGGTGTTGCTGCCCAACTTACTAATACCCTTCGCCACACGTTCGTGGGAACGCCATTTTGGATGGCTCCAGAAGTAATTAGACAAGCTGGATACGATGCTAAGGCCGACATGTGGAGTTTGGGCATTACGGCAATCGAAATGGCCAAAGGAGAACCTCCCCTCGCTGAATATCACCCGATGCGTGTATTGTTCTTGATTCCGAAAGCTAAGCCTCCCGTACTCGAAGGCGCCTTCTCTACAACTTTCAAAGACTTCGTCTCTCAGTGTTTGACTAAGGATCCTAAACTGGTTCGTTTTTTTGCCCCTCGTGACCGACCCTGACGCTCATACGTTGACGACAGCGCCCATCTGCGAATGAACTTCTCCAACATCGGTTCATTCGCAATGCAAAGAAAACATCCTATCTAACTGAGCTCATTGAACGGTATCAAGACTATCGTGCAAGGTCTCCTCCAAAGGGAGGGAACCCAGTCAACCATGCGTCGGTGAGAAGTAATGGGACATGGGACGCGAACAACACCATGAGAAGTGATTGGAATTTCGACACAGTCCGGACTATATCTGCCCTTGGGACGTTCCAAGGTAACGTCAACGACCTTGCTTTACCTCCAGGAATGATTGCGGAAGACGACGAAACGTTCGATGATATCGATGGTCAGGATTCGATAGATACCGACGCAGCCACCAAAGGAAGTGAACCGCTCACTAACGGCCTAGGAATGAGTCTTTTGGGTATGAACGCTGACGCCTCACATTCAACTGTCGTCATCAAAGCCCCGCGTGTGCCAGAAGCCAAAAACACAGAAGCAATAGAGGCACCTGGTGGTAACTACCGTTT
Organism: Pholiota microspora; assembly: GCA_003314615.1. Lineage (NCBI taxonomy): Eukaryota > Fungi > Basidiomycota > Agaricomycetes > Agaricales > Strophariaceae > Pholiota > Pholiota microspora. Next base: position 10,161 of record QFFD01000532.1, read on the forward strand.
CATCTTCTTGTGCTATATATACACTAAATTTACGATTGAGGAGCACCGCCGGCCTATTCTGGATCGCTCCGTTCTTCCAGACGCGCTTCGTACGCTGCACGCAGCTCAGTAGACGGACCAGGGACAGTCTTGCAGGAAGCTGACATTGGAACTGGAGTAGACACAATACGGCCAGTAAAAAAGGTTGATCCTGCAGGTTCCCTGAGATTGTCGGCGGATTTTCTGGGCAGCATGCGGAAGGAAGGGAGTCTTCCATCACCTCGCACATCCGCACACAAGAGGACATCCAGTGAGGTTGGAAAAGCAGGGCGCTCTCTGGTAGATGAAGTTGTGCTGCCTATATTGGGCAACGTCAGTATTTCCCTATCGAATTGACTCGTCAGAAAAGCTTACATTTTACTACTTTGTAGACTATCCGCGATGACATGGATGCCCGTGAGATCGAATCTCTTAGCATGTTGCAAAAAGGCTTTGCAGACCTCAAAGATGCGAACCCTGAATTGGCGTACAACGTTATCCTCGACATCTTACAGGGCATCAATGAGTATGTATTAAGTCATCAATTAGCTTCTGGATAATTCACTAATCTGTTTTCTCAGAAATTCTGCCATAAAGCAGCATGTACAGACGTCGAGAGGATTGTTCCCTCACAAACGAATAATTCGCAAGAGCGAAATGACTTCGAAGGGTCTAGTAGTGACTGAAGACCTGGAAGAGGTATCTGGTTTGCCATCGACATCAAGCCCTACTGCATCTGTGCTGCCTCCTCTCGACTCGCCTTCGAGGAAGTCTCCTATCGCTGAATTGTTGTATATGCGGTGGCTGGAAGGCTTAAAACTCAAATGGCCGAGCATGTTGTCGTCATGAAAAACATTATTTTCGTCTCCAAGATACCCTCGCTTTTTGCTATCATTCAACATCCCTCCCTGTCCCATTCGGCAGTCATCTTCCTTCAGTTTATCTAATGCTATATTCTAATTAGTTATGTTATTCATCCCATTCCTTTCCTTTCCTTTGGTGACAACCTTGCGCTTTCTCTTTATCTAACGACCTATCATTGTACATACTTATGCTTACCTTTGATGACAACTTTACGACTTTTATTTGCCAACAATCGGCAATCATGACATCCTATCTTCGATCCGACATAAATTGTTCCGGACTCTAGGTACATAGTCCAAGGAAATGACAATTCCATATGTTGCGAACAAAAGGATTGGGTATGAGTGACCGAAAACTCTGATATGTAGGAGATCAAATGATTTAATCCAGCTTCTCCTGCAGCATGATCTCAGCACATCTTTCTGCGACACAGACAGTGGGCGCTTGTAAGTGGGCGCCCAAAACCCATGGAAAGATACTGGAATCAGCAATCCTCAGACCATTGATACCAAAGACCTTCAATTTCGGGTTCACCACCCCTCCCCCATTGGGTGCGTCTTCCGTAGGTGCCATACGACACGTAGAGCTGTAATGGTAAGTAGATCTGTTACGGTACCGGATGAACTTGTCCAAGGCATCGTCGTCTTCACCTTCCGGTATGTCGTAAGCATCGAGCGCATAACCTTGCTCCTTCATCTTATCGACGATGCGCAGGCTGAGTTTAAGTGAAGCGCGTAGGGGAACAAAATCAGCGTAATCCGATAGATATTTTGGATCAATGAGCAGAGGGGCCTGAGGGTCTTTTGACGACAGACGCACAGTACCCTTACTTTTTGGATGCAATAAGACGTTGAGGAAGCTGAAGGTACCGCGGGATTTGTCGTAGTCTGTGCGATCACTACTGTCGTATGCCATCTTTGATTATCACTTAGCTCTCTCGTTATTCACTCGGCCATAGTCCAAGACTTACAGGCATGATCTCGATATCAGGCAATTTATCTCTGTCATTTGCGTCGGGCTTGAGGGGCAGGCCGTTTTTATCGAGGAGAAAAGTCGAAGCAAATATGGCGAGCTGAAGTACTGGCGCGAGCAATGCTCCCGTTCCGAAGAGCAAGTAACGGAACAGTTCGATTATAAACACCCATGGCCGAGTCTGTAGGGCTAAAAGTGAATCGCCCATTGCTATCTGATACATCATCGAAATTCCGAAGTGGTCCTCCTATATCTATGTATCAGCCCAGTGGATGCGAGGAAACTATGGTGAAAAACTCACTAGATTCGACCCAACGGCCGGAAGATCCTTCACAACATCAACACCATGTTCCTTTAGGTGATCGGCGGGGCCAATTCCACTCAGCAACAAAATCTGGGGAGAACCGAAGGGTCCTGCGCATAACACAATTTCTTTCTTGGCTTTGACCTTTCTCTTCACAGTTGGTGCGGCACGGGAGAAAAGGTTGATACCTCGAGCAGAGGGCAGATCGTTGGATTGGTGTTGTATATCTAGGTTTTCGACAATCACATTTGTTACGATGTGAAGGTTTTCCTTCCTTTTCAGCGCCAGTTCCTTTGGAAGGAAAGCATGGTAAGTGGAATGCCGATGCTGGTTCTGGTCGCGCGTATAATGAAGTAAACCACAACCAATAGGCGCGTAGTTTGTTGAATTGAGGTCTTTGATATAAAGCAGGCCAATGTCTGTGCATGCGTCTATGGTTCTATTACATATTCAGCGAAAAGGCATTGTTAACGATGATACCGAGTTTACTCACTTATTGAACCCAGGAAAATGCAAGTCCCCTCCAGGACCACGATTACACCATTCGCCTGGGAAAGAGTGAGGATCACCAGCTTGTTCAACGTCGTAAACATACAGCACCATTTATTCCGTGCACATTTGTGTCTGTGTCGTCATCAAGAGCCCTTTCAGATTTCATGAAACTTCTGCCAACATCTTTCCAACCCCAACCTGGGCATCCTGTTTCTTCCCACATATCGTATTCTCTCGGTGAACCTCTGGTATACAACATTTGATTGATCCTGGACGAGCCTCCCAAAGTCGAACCATTGATACACTCAATTGAACGACCTAGCTCAGACTGGTGCTCTGTAGGTCTTTTCTGTGTGCTCACGCCATCCGACGCAAAATCTGAAGAAAGCAAAGGTACTCTTGAAGCCCAGTTATCGATGAATGGACCGCGTTCAACAAGAAGAACAGTGGTGTTCGACGAGGCGCTCAGGCGGTTTGCGAGTACACAGCCGGCCGTACCTCCTCCTGTAAAGGCAGGTATCAGTTTACATCGACTGAAGAGGTTATGACATACTCACCAACAATGATATAGTCATACTCATTCTGAATGTCTTGGATCTGAACTTCGGGATATGCACTTGTAAACGGCCACATACCAGACAACTTGAATGTGGTCAAAGTTAGACGCTTGCACCGACCCTCCGCGTTTCTCACTATGATTGGTCCGTAGGTACAACCTCTGCGAAGCCGCCAAATCAGCATCAGCTTTCCATCAACATCTCATCATCCATCAGTGTCATCCTGAATACCCATCATGCCCGACATTTGCGGCTTCGAACTTCTACATACTCCTTGCATCCTCCGAATAGGAAGCTCAGAATCCATTCGAAACAACATCAGCAAGATATTTGCCTTATCTTTTCCCCAAAACGATGCATAAAGTTGTGGAGGCGATGGTTTCATCAAGATTGCGCGATTCACTGCCTCTTCTTTGCCTCTTCTCATTCCAGTTCAGACAGCCAGACTTGGACCCTGGATCCTGGTTGGCTCCACTTTCAACTGAAAGGGCCAGCTTCTGATGTTGTTCACGATGCGATTATCGGCCCTCTGACCAATTCCAAGAACCGAATATAATGCACCAAGCATAAAAGGACATTAAACTTGAGCTGCTACTACATAGCATCCCAGATTAATCTGCCAAGGCGCTCTCTACACATCCTGCAGGTTGCAACATACTTAGAGACAACATGGATGCCTCTCAGTTTCCCCCGCCACCGCCCGAAGGAATGAATTATCTCGCAGCTATACGACCGTCGCTCAATTTCATTCTTGTTCTGACACCGTTAGGAGCCGTACTTGTCCCGCTCATCATCACGCTCTTTTTCTTCTCATCTCCCAAATCAAGACGCCACCCTGTCTTTATCCTAAATATCCTTGCGTGCTGCAGTGGCATCTGCGAGGCGGCCATCAATGCTGCTCTAGAAACGAAGCAAATCTTGTACCCCCTGGAACCGATATCAAAGGAGCTGCTCACGGCCGTCATAGCATTTGCAATTGTTTCTCCTCTTTTCATCGACTCTATTCTGTTGTTCCGTATCCTAGCTTTTTACCCCTTGGCCACAACTCCGAGTTGGCAGCTGGTGGCAATTTTCGGCTTGCCTATCTTGGTGAAATGTGGAAGGTTCATTGCCGTCGTAATGTATCTCCACCAATTCACGCATAGCAGTGGCAACTTGCCCAACGTCCTTTTAGCTGCTCAATCTACGTGGCCGAAGAATCCATATATTTTAGCGGAGTGGTCGCTCCAAATGATCGATAATACGTGCGTGATTTCATGTCTGTCGAATATGATTGGGTGTTGAATAATATCTGGCCCGGGAAACTAGTTATGCCTCGGTATTTTTCCTTTGGAAAGTCTACCAATACAGAAATCCTGATAAAGACGAGGACTTCTCCACAAGGGACAGTGAGTACTTGTCTTGTCTTGTCTTGCTTCTAAGTACACACCTATCGACAGAGGGCTTGTTAAATTACTTGGGCTCTCTGTTTGTCATAGCCCTCGGAAACTTCGTCTTCCCGTGAGCTTCACTGAACTTCCACATTTACTGGTAGCAGTACTAACAGTCCCTTATTTGACTCAGTGTCGTTATGAATATTGCGTCGATTGTGCTGATTGCTACCGACCCATCCTTCATTAATGGGTCATATATCCTGTTATCCAACAATGTAAGCACTGTGATCTTTCCTGCCGTCGACAAAATCTGACCTCATCGGTTGAACTCACTCAGTATGTAGCCATTATTGGTGTGGTTTTTGCTACAATTTGGACACGACGACAAAACTGGAACAGGCATGGCATTTTGGATCATGTTAAATCGAGTGAAGACAGCGGCTTTGTCGATAGTTCACCTCTCGACCGCTCACACACTGTTTTGTCATCGATTCATTTCCTCGAAGGGAATGTCAGGCAAGAAAGCAACGCTACTGATAGTGCGGACAAAAGTATGAGACAGGACAAAGGTAACGCAGAAAAATCATTTGCGTAAGCCAGCAAAATTGTAGGCCTAGGTTGTGCTATCTATGTATTATGTACCAATGTAGTCAAATGTATATTTATTGCCTCCATTCATGCAACCTTGTAAGTACGCGTCGCGATCATAGCGCTGCGTTTCAACAGCGTACTTGTGAAGGTCAGTTTATTGTAATTTGTAAGGTACTGTCTGAACATATTTAACTGCGTGTAAACGAAGGCGGCAGGTACAAAAATAATGTATTAGACAAACGTGAATGTATAGTATAATCCAGGATGTGATAAGTCCCTTGTAATCGATAGTGTTGTCCGTGGGGTCAAAAAAAAATGCTACGAAAGAGGTGATGTCCGTGTGAAAACTTGAAAACATAGTTGGAGAAGAATTCAAGCAAATGAAAAAAATGAGAGCCATGATAGAATCGTTTCCAATCGTCAGATATCTACATTCCGCTATGAAGAGAAGAGAAAAACGGTCCAGAGTATACCGCAAACTGTCAAGACGCGACTAGTTTGTAGTGTATTTGCCGAACTCGTCGGCGCAAGATTTTGGTTTGTCGCAGTAGTTGTTGGGGTATTGCTCTGGTTACTAGTTGTTACAGATGACGACGACGACGATGATGACGAAGATGTCGTCGATGACGATGAAGACGTTGACGAAGTTGAGGGATCCCCGACGAGAATATCTGCCTTCACTACATCATCGGATGATGAACTTTCCGCATTTTGGTAAGTGGCACCGTCGTTAACGACCTTGGCAAGAGACATAAATTTCCAGCCGGCTGCCTTAATTTGAGGATAGGCCGTGATGAAAGCATTGACGGTCACTGCTGCAATTTCATGTTCAAGGATAACGAGTCCAGGAGATTTAGGCACTGCGAAAAAAGTCAGCCAAGCCGAGTTGGAGATTTTCGACAATACCTACAGGCCAAGAATTTGGTCAGCGCTGTTTCGATAGAAGCTGGTGTTCCATTCCAATCATCGGTACTATTGCATTTTATGAATAACGTGATCAGAAGAATGGTAGGGGGACTTACTCTTGATTCCAAACAACAGTCTGTAGTCCGAATACCTATGCAACAAATTGCACATTAAATGTCATAAGAAATTTGTGCTGTGCTACGCACCTCAAGAGCAATAGAACGGACTCTCATGTCTGAATCACCGTAGGGCGGTCTCCAATATCTTGGTACACGGCCTCCAGTTGAATCGTGAATTAACTGCATGGTATGGCCAAGCTGTACGGCGAGTCAGTCAATACATAGAAGCAAATAGAAAGAAGGGAACCTACCTCTCCCAAGACTTGTAAATTGCTCAGTGTTGTCATGTATGGGTGCGTATATGTGTGGACTGCGATATCGTGGCCAGCGTTGAAAGCAGCCAAAAATTGAGTAGGATAATAGATGATATTCACTCCAATCATAAAATGTGTCGTCGTATCGTTGTTTCCATCGAGAAAGTCAACAAGCTGCGGTGTTAACTATTGGGATGAAAAAAGTCAATAAGGTTCTGAAAATTCAACCGGCAAGATACGCACTGGTGATGGTCCATCATCAAAGGAAGACGCGAAGACACCATCAGGAGAATCCCAGATATCGCCTGGTATCCTGCACTTATACGTCGCAGAACAGACTGTAGGACTGCTAGGATTGACACCATTTGGGTATACTGGGTTTGTATTTGGAGCATTAGATGACACTGGAACGTCAGGAATTTTGCCTGCCGCTACTGCAGCATTCAGCGCATTGACCCACTCTGCAGGTAGGGTGTTAGGATCCGGAGGGCCCAGCGGGTAGCCAGCGGACCATTCTGAAAACAGACGGTTTAGTGTACTGTATCAGCCTCCAGTCCAAAAAAAAACATACGCGGGCTGCCCACCGCAGGATAATCAGTACCATCCCCAGGGGCCCTTTTGAACAAGGTATGTACTGGATGCTCCCGAGGTTGATACCAAATGCCAGGAAGAGATTTCCGAACATTATGGGAATGGTCATCATGAGTATCGTGGAGAGTTGGCATAGCTATTGTTCCGACAAGAGAAGACGCGACTAGGATTAGTTGGAAAAACATTTCGAAGATGCAAAGATAAGGGTTTGTCGAAAAGGGCGCTGAAAAATGACTACAGTCTGGAGGACGCAAGAACAGTTTCCACACCACCTGCACGGTTAGTGGTAGTGGTGGAGGGAGAGGGAAATGGGGAAGGCGAGAAATGAAGGAGGCACGCAGACCATCCAGCTTGGTCCACAGACATTTTTGTACCTGCTAGTCCCGTTTGGCCTTGATGGGCGATACAATTCGACAAATCGGTGCAAACACACCGCATGTGCATTTGGCGGAACTTCACCGCCGCATTCCGGAAATAGTACAGGGTTGACATTAAAGCTTTTGGCGCCGATGAAACACGGGTTGGTCTATGTCTTCCGCTGCCAGCGTATCCAAAGCGTATCTCGGTCAGCAACCAGGATTCCAGCTTCCTCAATTTCTTCGCTTGCGTCGCCACAGTTTAGCAAGTGCTTGAATCCCAGTTAATTGTTAAGATACCGGTGGCAGTTTGATTGTCTTGAACTAGAACGGTCGCAACGTGAGCTCTATATAACTTGGAATAGCTCTCAATTCAAAGGTTTATCTGACTGACCAATAAGTGTCCAGCCTTGGTGTGCCACTCCGTATTGGTATATTTAAGGACACGGCTTGCGGATCTCTTACCGGACAAATACCGAGGAGGGACAGCTAGGGTCAGCCAGATTCATTACCTAGAACTTCGGCAGTCAACGCAATCGACTTGCCTTGTGTCTGTTAGACCATGGTCGGAAAGGCTGGGTCTTGACACGAGGAAAATGGTCATTTGAGTGTTGCAGGTTGAAGTCATCGAGGTTCAAGCGATCAACTTGTGAAAGTCCCTGCAAGTACATAGTACGTAGCAAGCTGTCGGAAACCTATGAATTATTTGTCAAGGTAAGGAGCGACAGATACGCGGATAGATTCTTATCACAGAACACCAATCTCGTCAGCGCCCGTTGAATGAGTATGAGCTGTGTCAAGAGAAGTTGAAGTTGAGCGCTGAGCAACACCATTGGATTAATATGAGAAATAATTTCCCGATTAGGAATGTCATGAACACGACTATGTTTAGCAAATGTTTAGTGCCTGGAGGAGCATGCTCCTATAGTGTGAGTACATATGGTGCTGTAGTCCTCATCAAACGCTTCAAAAGGTAATACGAATCGGCTATCATCAGAGACCAGTCGCCCGCAAAAATTCAATATTCCAAGTGAACCAAGGACGTTGCGATTATGCCCCAAGTGGTACTGGTATGTACATATACATGGCGGCGAGTGGAGTTCTATCATATGGTACTGCAAGTATCTGTTATTTCAGCGGCCGGCAGAAGTTTTGTAGCGGCCATATTCCCCGCCGGGCAGTATCCCCCGACGCCTTGCCAAGACGTACGTCGCCTTGCACTGATTCCCCCAATCTGTTATGTTGCGCTGTTGGCAACACCCTTTAGATACCCTTCAAATACCAGTGCGTGTGTCGTACATGTTCGTAGAAATTATTCATCGCCCTATACCTTCCAATTAATTGTCACGCAGCAGTAAATGAAGAAAACCCAAAATTCCGTTCCAAGGGTTGTCAATAAATGCCTCACAGTGCATACGGTTAGTGTATATGATATTCAGTGAAAGATGTTACAACATGTAAGTGAAGAGAGTGAAAGTGTCTGCTCAGGATCATTAAGCCCCGTTAGTAGTGGCTGACGGAGAAGGTGCCGACGATCCACCCCTTGAACGAAAGACGAGTACACCGCCCTTCAATATAGCATGCTTTCGCACCATGCCAGAAAATTGATCCTTGATCTCCTGGTCTGTGAGATATGGCGTAAAATGATGGATACAATCCCTCGTAGTCGCAGTTGTAGTCTTCCGCAGCCAGTCGACCAACAATGATTCAAGCTCGGTTGATGACACTACGATAGGTGTGACACCCGGCGGTGGTTTGCGCTTCTTTGCTTTGGGTAGCTGACTTTGGGGATTACTGGCGGCGTTGACACTGTGAGAAGTAGGCGATGTCGGAGAGTCTTCAGCCTTGCGTTTGACACCAGCTTTGAGAGTCGACGTGCCGTTCGGCACGTCAAGAGCAGGACTAGTAGGTCTGCTGCCTCCAAGGGTTTGTTGACCTCCAAGAGGACTATTTCCGCGGCTGATATTTACGGCTTTTGGTTTGGGTATCTTGGGGCTGGTGGCCCGCTTCGCTACAACGGAATGACCACCATGCCCAGGAGAAAGGACAGGTGACGCAGCTCGGGATTCAGGTGCGGGAACTGCAAGAGGACGAGGACCGGGTGGCGCTGGCTTGGGAGTTTGAGCTCTTGATTCAACCTTCTGCTGCTGCTCTTGTATAGCAGCGCTAGCAGTGGCCACGACAGGTGGTTCCTCTTCCTCTTCCTCCTCTTCCTAGTATGGGGTCAGTAAGACGTATTGGAAATGCATCAGAATACTGACTGAGCTAGCGTATGGATTCTTTTCTTCATCAGAATCATAATCTTCATTTCCTTCCCGTTTGCGAATGAGTTTCTGCATGGCTTTAGCCTGCTTGTTCTGGGGTTGGTTTGCGTCTTCGTCATCTTCAGAATCATCAACTCCAGCCTCGCGTTGTTTGTTGGCAGTCTGATACTCCTTCTTGAGTCTCTCCTACAGAATAGGAAATTAAAACGCGGCAAAATGACACAAAATGGCGGACGAACTTCAATTTCCTTAGCTTCCTCATCGTTGTCATCGACTTCCATTTTCTCATCATCGTCAGCAAAGTCGTCTTCGTATACTTGTTCATCCATATCACCCTCTTCGCCAAGTTCCCTCTTCCGGCGTCTTGCCGCTCCACCTTCACCATCGTCGTCATCGTCGAAGAGGTGATCCATACCACTATCCACAATTTTCAGCTTACGACCGCCTGGTGCAAGACTCTGGCCGCCACCGTAGACCAAAGAAGAAGGCCCAGCAATATCTCGACCTTCAGCTTCGGCCTTAAACATCGCTATCGTTGCGGCGGAGGCTTTGCCTTTGCGGTTGGCCAGCCATGTTTGCGGGTCGCGTTTCTGACTCTCTGCCCACTATTTCGCGTGTAATCATCAGCACTGTGCACAGCGAATACAAGATGATTTATACCAATTTTTCCACGTTTGCAGTGTCTGTTGGAAAGTTATATTTGTGTTTCTTCTGGAATTTGTACCATCGATGAGCGGGTACGAATTTGAACACGTCGTTGGCTGCAGGCATGAAGAATCCATGTGTTTCCGATTTCTTGAGGTCCTCCATCTGCCCAATCCATACTTCATCATGTTTCTCTGATGAATCTTCCATCACCCAAGGGTATCTCTCCTCTCTCCTCATCTGCCGCACTTCTTCTGGGACGAAGAACACCTGCCTGGTCTTCCTCTGAAACCGTTTCTTCGCAGCGACCTTCCCTTTGTCCTTGGATCCAGCACCCCCACCAGAGCTTTGTATCGGTCTACCATCAGCGTCAACCATAACTGTTCTGCCATCAGGTCCTACTACTGGCTTCCCATCAGGTCCATACATAGGGCCAACGGCCTCAGGAACTACATTTGCTACTCCATCGTCGCGCCGTAGGTCCTTCCTGTTGAGTTTGATAGGTTGTGTCCATCTAAAAACGTCTATAGGCCGACGGGATTCAAACTTCATGACGTCGTATTTCCAACCATTGAGGGCAGAAGACAGCAGCCTGAATTCCTGAAAGGGACCGTCAGGCAGTTGTAGTTCCTCGTCGTCGTCGTCCTTCTTCGGGGCAGGAGGTTTACGCGGTGACTGAGATGTCCCTGGTTTCGGGGAAGGTGCCTGCCCTGGCTTTTTCGCGTTTTTCTTCGGGTGGAAGAGCAATGACATCGGAGGGGGTTTGGGAGCCATTGCTTTACTAAATCAGAGCACAACCAGAGCTTGAGAGAATTTGATGAGCGTGAAGAGTTTATAAATAGTCTGTGGTATATATGAGACCTTCTGGCGTGAAGACGAGGTCTGCGGGGGGCGATAGGGAAGAAGGGAGTCAGTAAGTGTATGGCGTTCAGTGGCATAAAGCACTGAACTTAGGGCCAACAGTGACGGTCACGGTAACGCGCTGATACCACAGGCTTATTGTCTTCAGCTTGATACAAGAACAAATACTTACTATCCACAAGCACAGCATGCGGTACTTTTAGCATTACCGACCCCTCAAAATTAACTCCACGTACTTTTTGATATTAACGATCTCTAACTCCGAATGGTTATGGTTTGCCTTGGTATATCTTCAGCTGGGAAGGTGGGGTAATTTTGAGATTGGCTATGTAGCAAACAACTGCAATGGATCAAGGTAGATCTACTACTCAGTGATACAGACACTAAAATCACATACTACATAATCGTATTGAGAAAATCACAGAGGTCTCGTGCGGAGAAGTAACGAAATATAACGAAATAGGAAGTTGCATCGATAAAAGTACCAAGATTGCGTCAGGAAAACAAAACAAAAACATCTATCTAATAAATGTACGGCCCATCATTGGTCGCCTGAATGATAAATATGGCGGCATCAGGTCGACTATGTTGGGTGAGGATCCGTTCGGTGGCCGTTACCGTTTTGATTTTGTTGCGAGGAAGCGTGTTGGGAAGATGGATACATGCCTTGCGTGGAATTGGGGCGCGAATCTGGTTGGTTCGAGGAGGTCTGATGCGGTTGTATGTGCGACGATGGGCCAGAAGGTTGGTACGATCCCATGATGGAAGGTGACCCTTGACCATACCCACCATGTGGGAGCCCAGTAGGAAAACCTGTCATACTGTCTGGCGGTCGCTGGCCATGTAATTGTACTTGTGCTCTCAGCATTTCGAGCTCTTGTGCCATTTCTTGATGACTCCGTTTTATGTGCGCAATGAAGTCGATTGCTATAGGTAAATGCAGATAAAAAGTAGTCAATTATTGTTCGAAAAACGTCTAGACATTACGTACCTTTGCTGAGAATCTCCCATTTGCTTGCTTTCATTCCGCGATCGGCAGGTAGTTGGTCTCGTAGTTCATCAAAGAGGTCTTTCATCTCTTTTCTTCGCTTCCTCTCGGCAAGTTTGTGTGAGACACGTAATTCTGGAGAGCGAGAGTATGGGGTCATCCCAGTTTCCTTGCCGCCTTTCCCAGCATTCGGTGAGGAGGGTCCGGAATGTTCTTCCTGTCCAGAAGAGGGACCCGATTGGCTGTTAGGATCTGTGTTTTGACGAGATGGGGGCCGAGATCGCGAACGTAAGCTGCGTGAAGAGGACGGGTGTGTGAGATTGTCAGGAACGGACATTCGTCGATCGGGGGGATAGTTTATTGGAGGTACAAGGTTCATTTGGTGAACAGGATCGAAAGAACGACCAGTATGGTTGGGCTCGTTCGAGGTTACAGAGGAAGCAAGCGAATCGTTGGACTGTGTATTGTGATTCCATGAGAACGAAGCCATGCTTGAGTGAGCACGCCCATTATGGGATTCTGACGCAGGAAGTGTTGGGAAGCTATTGATGCCAGGAACATTGGGGAATAAGGAAGGGGCTGATTCGCGTCTGTCGTTGAGTATCCACGCTGAGCCTCGCGAGTCCACAGAGTTACGACGGTCGTTCAAACTGAGCTGTGCTATTCGTTGTGTATCGATAGTTGAACCCCTTCTCTTGGGTGCCGGCGCATCAGAGTCGACATCCATGCTGCTTGGGACTCCAGGGCCAACCAACTGGGGGTCAATGTCTTCTCCAAGAGGAGGGAAAGCACCGCGATCGAACGACATTTTCCTCTTGGTACCATGAAGCGTGGACGCTAGGTTTGGAAGAGTAAAGGAATTTTGGCCGACGGCTATAGAGTGTCGTCGCATATTGGGATCGAAACTGGGAGGGTCTCTCCTTCGACCGAGAAAGGAATGTCTGTCATTGTCGACATTCATTTGGTTGGACTCCTTTGTGATGTTTAGACCTATAAGAAGAATGTTATTTTGAGTGTCATGCATCTGAAGGCTAGTCGCTGTACCTGAGTGAGCGCGTGAGGGTTCCTGTAGATCGTGTTGTGCACGATGCGAGGGGGGGTCTAGCGACGGGGAGTGGAGGATTTTGCGAAGCTCAAGCTGTGATCTCGGTTCGACGGGATGCGCAGTTGCGTCTCCAAAGACATACGGCGAAGAGGGCCGTGGGTCGGGGAGATAGCCCTTTGAATTGGAGCGGTGGAGGGTTCCGGACGAGGACGCGGAGGGCTGCTGGTCTGTAATATGGCGATAGGGCGAGGAGTACTTGAGGGCGGTGGAGTTGGATGCGGCATGGAGGGACGGGTCTGTGATGGAGCCGCGGCGCTGTGTCTGGAGATACTCGAGGGAGGCGAGGGCGGGGGAGTGGCGCGGGGGCGGGGGGTCACGTTGGTGGGCGCTGGCCATGGCCGGGGCTGCTGCGAGGGACGACAGAATAATGGGTTTGGGAACGAGAGACGGGGGCGCAACGTTAGTGTGCGCTGCACCGAATCCGGTTATATTGCTCACGTAAACAACGACATCGTGTAACTCCAGCCCACGCTACCTTCACGCTCGCACCACGCTAGCTACCCAGCCCGCTCTCAGCAAGCTGCCTCCGTCCCTCCTCCGTTATCCCGATCATCCGTACATATCCGCTCCGCGCGCTATTACGCGTGTTTCTCCCGCTCCCCCGTTTTTTCCCCAGCTCCTCCGTCTCCTGCCTGTCGTCCTCATCTACCATCTGTCGTATTAATGGTATATAATCTAGCGCAGTCCCAGCATCGCGTCTTGCCCAGATAGCCAACGGACATACTTCCCGAAGCACGGCGTCATGTTCGCAATGAACGATTCTGCTCTGCTCTTCGAAAGCTTGTGTCTTCATTGCATCGACTTTGACATCCACATCAAACAGCTCCTGCGAAAGCCGGAACGCGGTGCCCAGAATGTCTTTATGTCGATCATACATCCCAATTTGTGCTGTATCTTGGGCATAGAGATCGTGGAGAATAACATGCCCCATTTCATCATCCTCAGATGGCAGATAGGTAGCGAATTCTGTGACCTGTATATCGTTAGCGTGAAAGCATTGTGTACAAATATAAGAAGCTCACCATAAAGTTTTGAAGGGCATCTAGCCCAAGAACCCCATCTAAAAAAGACAGCGACTCACTCCTTTTCAAGGAGATAAGGGATTTACCTTGCAACAAAGAAGGGCTGCCGTGGGCATCAATAGCCTCGGTCAGATTCGATCTTGGGTGTGTATACTCGACGCTATTTGCCGTTGTGCATACAATTTGTAGAGCGTTAATTGCTCGTCGCAAGTCAGGTTGGGAAAGGGGAAGGGGTTCTGCCGAAAAGATATCCGAACATTGCTGTTCGGGTATAGGATCTGTATAGAGACTAGAAACGAATTCTCTCTCTACCATATGCCCTTCGGCTGCACATAGAGATTGAAGATATGATGTCGCAATATCCGGGGGGCATGATTCAAGATACAGAATATTTTGAAGGGGTAATTCCTCTATCGGTACGAGTGATATGTCTGAATATATACGTTCAGAGGTACGAATCTGTGACACGGAGGCCGACACTCACCGTTACAGGTACAAATCACTGGCCGTTTACAATCTTTGATAACCCTCAGCACTGTCGACCAAAAATTAGTATCCTCTTTGAAAAGGATGTCAACTTCTTCGAATAAGATTAGGGATTGGCGTATAAGCTTTACGCCGCTATTGGTGGCATCTTCAGGGTCGGGTGCTATATCCAAGGCTGCCTTTTTGCGCGGCGAATAGCCTGGCTGCAAGTCATCTGCAGTATTCGACGCCTCTACTTTATTCTTCTGTAGCATGAGATGTTTGAGCACATCTCCGGGTTGCCGATTCTGTAGAACTAGATGGTTTTTACCGACTTCCCCGACGAGATTATCCACATTAGAGCCATTACGTCGTCCGATGCCTGGGTATACTTCGAACACATCCCAGCCTAACTCCTCGGCGCATGCGTAGACAGACGCCGTTTTGCCGCTCCCAGATGGACCCGCAAGCAGTATGGTGTTGTGTAATTGGCCTAGATCTGGGGGCTTATCCGGCGTCTGTGTTCCCTGCGGCGTGGAAGGTGAAGTATCATTGATACTAGGTGATAGATTAGATGTCGGGGAACTTGTGGGTGGGTTGAGGAAGAAATCATCTGGATCGTCATCGTCTCTCATTCTCATTTCATAGGTGCCATGGTCGTCTTCTGACTCATCGCTCCGCACGATCCAGTCATCTTCCTCGTCTTCCGAGTCTATACGTGCCCGTTTTCTCCGTTTTTCAACAGCGCGAACGACTCTAGCTCGCTTGAGCCCTCTTTTAGGTGGCTTGGAATTCTTTGTTGGAATATCTTCTGCCACATTTGAAGCTGTGGATGTATCTTCAAGTTGTAGCTCGAGCGCTTTGAGCCAATTCCGCAGATATATCGCGCTTTTCTCGTTTCCAAGTACTTCTTGAGCGCATGTAGGCCTCCATTTGTCTGTCCAAGGTCGACGGGATACGAAAGATTCTTGGAGATTTCCTGTTAGCATCTGCGCTATTGCAGGATGCTCGACTTCATGGTTCTCTGGGATGTCTGCTAGAACGTTGGAGTCTAGTGTGGTTGATATCCGGTATATCCGGCTGGGAGGAAAGGATTTCAATGTCGACCGCTTCAGGAAATCGTAATCATGGTCGTCTATATCCTGTTGCATGGGCTTTGTGGTTCGCTTGGGGAATATCGAAGGTATTGACGCCATTGTCTGAGTTCCACGTACATGTTGTGAAATTGCATCCGGGTATAGAGGTACTTCTGGTGCGTGTGACGTAGGTTTCTTGCTGGAAGGTATGGAAGGCTTTGATACTTTGGCTCTGCTTCCGAAAAATGGATGGATGGGTTTCGCAGGTTTGGAAGGGGCTTTTATTGGAGAAGATTCAACAACGATGGCTTTATCTGAAGTCTTGCCTTCTGGTGTTGTTTGTCGCTTGGAAGTCGACCTTCGCGTGGTGGTATTCCGTGGTGGCACGACTAATTCACTCTCGATGATAACGATCGAGGGACTTCGCGTGCGTCGAGGACTTGAATCTACAATAATAATAGGGCCATTGTCTTCTGATGTTCCGGTATTTTCTGTAGGTGCCTGACATGGAAAAAGATACGAATATAAAGGTAATTGTGGCATACCGGAAGGTGAAGGTTTTGGTATGGGCAATGGAATTCCAAGAGGTGGCTCGGTAAAATCATTTGCTATAATGACGTCCTCCGTATCCTCCAGATTCTCGTGCAAAGGTACATTGGAGGCATCGCTAGATGCCTCATCTTGCACAATTGGTTCGCTCTCCTGTATCTCGGCAGACGGTAGGGTATCAAAGACCGCGTTTTTGGACGCAGTCCTTACAAAGAATGAATCAAGAAGAGTTTTCTGCTTCAAGGTCGCTTTATTCTGAATGTATTGTTAGCCCACAGTATCTCGAGCGAAATATCTGACGCACCGCCTGAGTTTGTCGAGTCTTCCGCGTGACAGCAGCTACGCCTTTGCCCTTGTCCGAAGCCATGCACCCCAGGGTAGGGTGTGAGGGAGAGAGGGATCTGTTCTGCGGCCGCGACAGTACCCAAAGAGTGTGTGACGTCGCGTCGATGTTGAACGTAAGTTAACAAGGTACAAGATGCGTCGCGTCTTCAATTCAATTTGCAACCAGTCACGAGAGAACGCGACATTCGCTTTCGTGGGCCGGCCCGATACACTCCGTGACCTTCTTTCTTCAGCCCTTCATGGCGAATGACTTCACTGACTCTGTTAGATTTCTTTCCGATGAATATCGTGGTGAGTATACATGAAATACTTCCTATGTACGTAAAATTTGACGCATATCACAGATTTGAATGGCGATGCACTGGAGGTACTCGAGGAGCCACCTTCAGCCCTGGAATTTGCTCGTTTAGTACATATATCGCGTCCTGTTATCATCAAAGGCGTGTTTACCGTCATGCCCTACTAGACCATTATCTCACATTAAGCTTTACAGGCTTTAATTTTCCAGCTGTAAAGCGATGGAGTAATAAATATCTTGTCAAAAAGATGGGAAAGACGTTGATTTCGGTAGCGGTTACGCCCAACGGGTAAGTGTTCATCGATTTCGTATGTCAGCTGCTACGAATTGATATCTCAACCTAGTTGTGCTGACGCAATTACCACAGGACCTGACAGTCGCCTGTATTTTGTTGAACCAGCGGTTGACAAAATGACGATGGCTGATCTTCTGGGAAAACTCGAAGGTGCATTAAATCACTGAACAAAGTCTACGTTACTGAATCTGTCTTCTTCCTCAGAGGACAAGCGTAAAGTTGGAGAAATTCATTACCTTCAATCGCAGAACGGGAACCTATTCTCCGCCGAATCTTTTGGAGAGACACAGTCCAGGCCACAGCATATCTCTGAATTCGATCCCTTAATTGAAGATGTGCCGAAAGAGATACCTTGGTGTAGCGATGCTCTAGGTAAATTACTTCGATTTTTTGTGTATTTTTCTGTCTAAATCATCTCTATAGGCCAGAAGCCCGATGCTGTGAATATATGGATTGGAGATGAACGCAGCGTGACAAGTATTCACTGTGGTAAATTCCTGTACCTTTGCTTGAGTATTAATACTCACCCAGCCTTCCAGACCCATACGAAAATATTTATACCGTCGTCCGTGGCCAGAAACATTTCTTTCTCTTACCGCCTACGGATTCGTGGTGCTTGAAAGGTAAGCAATCCATAATACTCTTTGGATAGATGATAGACAAACACGTTAAACACGTTACTCAGAGCGGACGTACCCACACGCAACGTATGCTCGTAATTCATCTAACCAACTAGAAATTGTACCATCTACATCTGATGTTAACGACGTACGCTGGTCCTCTATCCTGGACCCTGAATCGCCCGGCGCTTTTCACGAAGCAATAATACCTATACGCGTAACTTTGTCTGCTGGGGAAACTTTGTATCTCCCTGTTGGATGGTGGCACTATGTGCGCCAGTCTGGGCTAACAATTGCCCTCAACTGGTGGTATGATGCGGAATTGCGTGGTATGTCGTGGGTTCTGCTCAATTTCCTTCGCAATCCTACTAGTCAGGTATTTCCTGGAAATTCCAACGACGTAGAACATTGATATCTATGTACATTCGGACTCCCAAGTACAAGACAAGCTATCGAGGCTTTGATGAATGCACCCCGAAGAAAATTGAAGGTGTTAGAGACAGGAAACTTAGGTAGGTGTTTTTCGATAAGAAATTCTGTCAATACTCTGAGTAAATACAAATAGAATAGACTATACATATATAATACTTAATGCGGCCGTGGATTGCGTTCGAGTTGTTTTGAAGATGCTGCAAAGATGACAGGAAGCGGGCCGTCAATGCCGACAACTTTATTTATTACACTGTCACGTCACAAGATTTTGCGCGAGAGTCCAACTCTGTAGCACACTTCGAGTCGACCACTTCATTTCTACAAAAAGTATCCCTACTTTTCCAACCCACTATGGCCAAAGATAAATCAGAAAAGAAAAGAAAGGAAGTTGATGATGTCGACATGGGAGACGATACCGTAGAAAAGGTGCGTTATAAGATTTTCTCATACAGTGATTTACAACCTTGCTTTCCGTAGTCGCCCAAAAAGTCAAAGAAGGACAAGGAGGAGGTCGAAGTTGCCGTAGAAGATCTGTCTCCTTTGGCGCATCCTCTCGCCCAGAAAAAGCTTGTCAAGAAGCTGCACAAGACCATCAAAAAAGGTTCATTCCGGATAATATTCGTTTTTGGACGTGATCATGACCGATTTCTTATTCTTCAGCATCCAAAGCTCGTCAAGTGAAGCGGGGAGTTAAGGAAGTTGTAAAAGGCATCAGGAAGGGAGAGAAAGGGTGAGTTGATCCAAAACTTATCTCGGTGTAGCACTGATCTTTCATTCTCTCTGGCAGTCTTCTCATTCTTGCCGCCGACATCAACCCAATCGACATCATCTCCCATCTGCCCATTCTTAGCGAAGAGAACCAGATCCCATACATCTTTGTTTCTTCCAAAGAGGAACTTGGTCACGCCAGCTCAACGAAACGACCAACGAGCTGTGTAATGGTATGTCCAAACCAAAAACGGAAGACGAAGCGCAAAGAAGGTCAAGCCGAAGAAAAAGACGACGATTATTCAGAGCTCTACCAAGAGTGCTATCGTGAGGTAGAAAAGCTCGATACTGCCGTCGTGTTCTGAATTTATTTCTTGCTGTATTATTTCATCTATCTGTGTTACTATATAATAGTTGCTATCATCTTCAGTCTACTATTTCGCGGACTTTTCACATTAAGTTGGAACTTGGACGCGATTCTTACTTGCAACCATGGTTTCTCACGGTCCTTCCCAGGTTTTTGATGCGTCAAAATTATGACACCGAGTTCACACTTCCCATTACCACTGTTCCACGTATCTGTTCTCTCCTGAATTGCCATGGCCCCTAAAACAAAATCTGCCGTCCCTACTACCAACGGATCGTCGAAGGGAAAAGCTCCTTCGACAAGCGGGACTGCTACCCCTGTATCTTCCACTGCTGACAAAGACACGTCGGAACACCTGAAAGCTGGCGGGAAGCCTGACAAGAAATTGTACGATGCTGAACAAGAGAGGCTGAAATCCGAAATTGATACATTGCAAGTCCAGCTAGTAAGTACTGCATTTGCTGAATATGCCCCTGTATTAACATGCTGGCTTCGGTGTTAGTCTGCGGCTCGCGATAAAATCTCATTCCAGACTAAATCTGGTCCTGCAAACGACCGAAAAAATACCCTACATGCCGAGCTTGATGCTATACGTAGTACCCAATCAATGAACAAGACTTCTCGTGATAAGCTCAAGGAACAAATAGCGGCACTCAACGAGGGTATTGCAAAGAAGGTACGAGCCATGCATCCTTTTCCAAATATATGTATACTGACGTGTTATATAGGTGAAAGATTTGAACGCAGCTAGAGCGAAGATTCCGTTCAAAAATGTGGCTGACATTGACGCACACATCAAGTATGCTCTCTCTTTTATTCGTTCAAACAGATCACTAATTCCAAATTTAGACACCTAGAAAAAGGTGTAGAATCTGGAAACATGAAACTTGCTGAAGAAAAACGGGCCCTCCAGGACATAAGTACAGCTAAGAGGAATCGCCGGGTTGTTGAAGGTTTCCAGAAGGATCAAGAAAGCATAGATGCAGAACGTCAGAAAATCGACGAATTGAATAAGGAATACAACGATCCTATATCCACAGCTGCATCAGATCGTTATAATGCCATCAAGGCGGAATTAGACGAGCTGAAGAAAGAAAGCAATGAAGCTTATGCCAACCGCAACAAATTGTACGAAGAGCGCGACAAAATCCAGAAACAACTCAATGTTCTCCGTGACGAGAAACGCGAACATGCCCAGCAATTCCGCGAAGCAAATGACCGTTACTATACGAAATTGAATGAAGACCGAGCCAAGCGTGCTGAAAGAGCTCGCGCTCAACGCGCTGCTGAGGAAGCCGCCAAGAAGAAAGAGGTTGCAGAGAACATGCTGGAAGAGGCCCAGGTCCCTGCTTTCCAAGCGCAGATTGAGGATTGTCAAACACTCATTGACTATTTCTCCGGAAAAACTGCTACTGCCACCTTGTCCTCAGCCTCCCTCTTCCCAAAGACTGAGGTAGTCGGCGTGCCAAAGCTAGAAATCCGACAAGTCGAAGCAGCCCCTGAAGGTGCTGTCATTCGCAAGAAGAAAGGCGAAGACGAGGACGCGTATTTCGTCGCCTCTAAGTCGAAGGGTAAACAAAACAAGAAGGGCTCAAAGACCAATGGAAACGCTCCTATTGGAGAGTCGGCGCCTCTACCAACATCTGCTGCACCCGCCTCACTTCACGTTCCACTAACCACGTTATCTGCCCTCCTCACATTATCGATTCCCCCACCTGTGTCCCATAGTGACGTACCTCGCCTCATTGAAGACCTCAACACCAAGAAGGCATGGTTTGAAGCCAATCAAGCTCGTGTAACCGCCGACAACATTGCCAAAGCCCAAGCTGCAATCGCACGTCTGAACAAAAACGAGATAACAGCTGAAACAATTACGTTGCGCAATGGTGTCGCTGAGCCCACTTCAGCGCCTCAAGTTGGAGAAATCACCGCCGAGCCAGTTTCCAGTGAAGCCGTTGATGATAAGCTGGAAGCAGTCCAGGAAGCTGAAGCGGTTGAGGCATCTTTCTGAGCTAAAACTACATATAGTAGACTCGGTGGAAACTTGGATAGCATCTTAACTAACTTAAGTCATATCTTGCAACATTCATTTTCAAATGAAGGATCTTTCAAAATTAAATAAAGAGAAGAGGTATGGAATAAGCAAATATCAAGAATAAATCCACGAAACGTACTCGTTTACACTATTAAGGAAGTCAAACGAAAAGAAAAGCAAATGGCAAAATGGATACAGCGATATTGAGGCTACTAAGTATATATGAAAACAAAGTTGGCGAGAAGGCGCACTAAATAACAAGAAGTGTACGAGAAAGCAGATAAATTCAACCCAAGAAAAAATAAGAGAAATTGTCAATGTCACGCCGAAGGCTGCTCTGATTTCACAGGGTCTGCTTCATGGTCCCCTTCGCTGCTCGGCGTAGAGGCTGACACTCCTATATCCTGCGATGTAAAGCCAGAAACAACATCAAATACCCCTCCCGAACCCGTGAAGTCAGAGAACGATAATGCGGATTGATGGCCAGATCCTAAGCCATCATCTTGGTTCGCAGTATCCATGTACGACATCGAGCTGTATGCGTCAGCACTGAAAGCAGACGAGGATGTATCCAAGGAGCTTGAGCCATAAGAGTCATGCTGGAGAGCAGCAAGCATGCTTGAAGTAGTCGGTGTGTGTGCCATCAACTGATGTGGCCGGTTGTCCATGGTCCCGAATGTTTCCTGACCAGCCATGGGGGACAGTGAAAAAAATTGTTGCTGCATGACCGGTTCCACAGAAGCAGCCACAGAATTAGTAGAAAGCGCGACACTCCTGAGAACATTGACCGCGATCCAGTCACTAAAAAAAGAAAAGAAGGCGAAAGAATCAAACACTTGTCATATCGAGGCTGTTCTTGTCAGACGACTCACTCAAGGAAGAGCTTCAGTATTTGGAAAGCACCGAATGCTGGGTCGCTGCGTATTGTCTGTTTTAACGATCAGTTAGTCGTTAGTAAAGATGACCTTGGAAAGAGGGATGTGCTTACCAGGTCTCTCATTACTTGACTTGTAACATATCCCCATCTAATAAGAACACTGCGAGAACTCATTGTCCCCCTCTCTTCTTGGTTGGTACGATTATTTCCCATCAGCCGCTCGCAGCATTTGTCAGCCCAACTCATAATTTCCCGAACAGGTTCGTTGGTCTTAGAGAGACTGTCCAAGACTGCGACGAATTCGACTTCGAGTAGTTGTACGAGTTCCTCGTGACGACAATTACAGACCAGAGCCGACTGATTGCGAACGGACTCGAAATCTACTTTTTGCCATGATCTACGCATCTCCGAAAGTTGCTTCGGGCTTGTGAGGACCGTGTTTAGAGCTTGAGTGACCTGATAGATATCGAGGAAGCGTACTAATGATAGGTTATTGTTTGAGAGTGACGCTTCAGGCATAGAATGATTAAAAACTCACAGACAAGATGGCCGAAGCGTGCGCCTAGCTCTACCTTGGGTTCCACAAACGTATTACCGTAATTTTCTAATGCTACAAGGAGGATCTTTTCCATCTTGAGAGCAAGTTGACGGAGGCTAGTCAGAGATGTCTGCGTTATAGGGGACAACATCTGTGATCTTAGGAACTCCAAAATTTCCTGTAAATACGTTCAGCATTCTTCATCATCGCAAAAGAACAAATGGACGGTAACATACATCGTAGACAATGGCGTCGGCACGAGCCATGAGGCCAGCAATCGCAGGCGCATGGACGATTTCGCGGTGAACGCCATTTAAATTACTCCAGAAAGTGCGCAAATGCATCTCAAACTGGTCGAAACGGAAGGATCGAACGCTTTCCAGAAGTGCATCCAAATGGTCCTGGAACCAGCCCCAGACTTCTCTCGCAGCCATCCCATGTGCGGAAGTAGAATTAGCCACAGCATCTTCAATCGATGGGAAATGTGGCAGATGACGAACAGACATATTCTGCTGGGGAGATAAATACGCAGAGCTCGCGGTAGGTGGCGAGTGCGCTTGCAGAGTTAAATTCGGCTCTTGGTGAGGATGCCGACGAATTGAAGCATGTGAAGGGAAAGTCCCAGATGGGGGCCCAGTAGATTGCACCTGCGAAAGAAGCGTGGCGGCGGTCGGCGTCTTGTCGCTCAGATCGTCCGTGAATGCCATATTTTTGATATCTCCAGAAAGAGTGAGGGAGTTGCGTTTCGAGCCTGACGCAGAATTGTTACCTTCTGAATCATCCTCATCGTCTTCGTCGGATCGGTCTTCACCGCCCCTACCAGTGTTCTCGGCTTGGTCCTGACTCAGACGGGCAGCATTGACAGAAGCCTGCGCAGCATTGTTGTTCGATTTGTGGATGTAATCCTGGAGCCATTCAGCTTCAGCTTGTGTCGCAGGCCGAATACCGCAATCTGAAGAGAAAAACAAATTGGTCAGTGTTTGGTCCTTTCTCAGGGGTAAAAGGTATACGCACAATGGTATTTACTGTTTCCTCTAACACCCAGGCGCCGAGTTTTAATAGTTGGGAAGCAAAGGCGAATGGCCTTACCCAAGGTAGCCGTGTTGATGTGGGGAATACCATATTGATCGCACACCCTGCGATAAGAGAAATACAGCCCTTGTCGAGGAACATTTCCATCAGGGTAAGGGGCATAATTGGCGGTTAACCTGATTTATCCAATTGTTAGGCACAATTCTGTCCATTGTAGTTTTTCTGCCCCTCGAGGAGACAATAAAGTACTAAGTACTCACCAAGCTTGCACGAAAATCTGCTTTGCCCTGTCGGAGGCGCTCGTGGTGGTTGCTGCGCGCACATTCGCCGCCAATTTCTCCAATGCATGATCTGAGGACAGTGTCATCCGACCGAAAGCCCCTGTAGTGTGAATAGCGTCCTGGTTAGGGGCCATAGTGTGTCCTCCGAACATCGCCTGATAATCGGGGGCCGAATTATGCAGATACATGGATATGTCCTCTGCCTCGCTGGACGAGGAGTGGACGCTGTCGGTATCGCGAGGGTACGGCGATGCGGCGACACGAATGCGGTTGTGGCTCGGGCGGAGCGGTCCCTTCAAAGCAGGGTTAGTGATATTATGGTTCGGCGGTGACTAAGTTGCAACAATAAAACGGAACCTGAGAAAGAAATTAGAGAGAAAGAAGGACATACCGGATCGTTATGCATGAGCCCGGGGTGGCTGAGATGATACGAGGCGCGGTAGAGATCGTCGGGGGAGGGCTGCATCCTGTTTAGGGTGCCGTGGGAGGACTGGGGGCGAGAATGGGACGAATGTGTCGAGTTGGAGGAGACGGAATTGGATCTGGAATGATTGTGGGTTGGCAGAAAATCGAGCGGCATGTTTGAGTGCATCATCTGGATGTTGACGGCGGTCATGCTAATTTGAAGAAAAGTAAAGGACGGTGAGGGCTCCTGTGGAGGGGAGGGACACGGGCCAGCCGAGCAAAAGTAAGGAGCGTGGTAGACGAAAAGGCTGTCGACGAAAGAAAAGTGGGTGGAGAGCGAGAAGACGGAACGAAGTGGGTAAAGGCTCCCGCCTACGAGATAATTAGCGGAAACGCCGTTGGGCTCTTTGAAAGTTCGGGATGAAGTTGGTTACCAGATCACCACGGTGCTGCAAGGTGTAGTCAAGACAACAACATGTCTTTTTAGTATTCCAAACTAGCTTTCCCACACTCGGTCACACATATTCATCATCTGACATATCATAAAAAGTTCATCACGAATACACCCCCGAAATGCCCTATCCCCTTTCTATTCTTCTTCCCCCCCGAGGTACATGTATTTCAGAAACCGCTTGCGAAGCTTAAGCCGTCTCTCGTCCGCTATTTGACGTGCCAGTCGTATCCACGACGGAATCGTCAGGTCGCGCATTTCGTATGGCGTGAACTTGCTCTTCGTCGTCCCAGGCTTTCGCAAAGGCTTTGGAAGGTGCGCAAGCGGCACTGGGTATACAAATTCCCCCTCGGCCTCCGCCACGTCCGGATGGAGCAGGTCGAGCGGGTATGTCATATATTCTAACTCGACTTGTGGCGGTTTCTTCTTACTGGCCTCATCAAGAGCAGGAATATAATACTATAATATAATATTTAATTAACGTATTCCCATTCGTTGGCAATGAAGCTCACCTGAGCATAGCCCAACGGGCTCCATCGCTGATTCGACTGTGACGGAGAATTTTCATCAGAGTGCCATGGCTGATCCAGGTGGCATCGCCATGTCTTCTGATAATCGGGATGCTCGCAACTAGCGCTGTTGTTTCTATCATTTCGGTGTTCACCATGCTTCCGCTTTAGGGTTCCCGTGACTGGGTTTTCAGTAGCGCCCGTGATATTGTAGGAATAGATCCTAAACGCCGGCAAGTACGGATTTGGGACGACAGAGGGTGCGACGTTGACCACTGCATAATCTGTCATCTTCGGCGACTTTGGTAGGGAGGAAAAATCTTCCAGAAGGATGTCATAAAAACTGCCTTCACTCCTTATCTTGGAGTTGCCAGGTCCACCTTTCTTGGAATCCAGTTTAGGGAAAGCATTCAAATTGCCTGCATCCAAGAAAAAGAACTGCGCAATTGATTACCATCCATCCGAATCGAGTTCAACGGGAAGAGCAGTGTCGAATCACTTACATGATCAACGTTCATATGCTAGAAAGACCAATCAATTAATTGCGACGACGCGGATTAATTTTAGACTTACGCCGAAGAGATGTCCCACAATCGTGTCTTGATAACGCAAAGAAAGTTCTGTGTAGCGAACATACTGTCCCAAATATGGTGAGTGTGTATAGAAGGAGCGGTACACGTCCAGACCTACACATTCCGGGAAATAATTCGAAGACGACGGTGGTACATGCCCTACACAGCGCTTAATGATGTGTGTTATATTGTCAGATGATTGCCAATGCCATACCTGTTATCCAAACCTGCATTATTTGTTGAGTGAGGCTGTATGGGTTCAAATTTTATCTCGAATTACCTGCATGCCTCGGGTGCGATACCTCTCAAGTTGCACTTCCATCCAGTCTATTTGAAGATTGCCCGGATCATTTGGATCCGTATATGGACAACCAGAAACAACTAGACTTCGACATCAGCGCACCCTCTAGAAAATCGCAAGCATTACGCACCTTTGTTTGAATCATAGAAATACATGGTGTTGAGGCTGATGGCAGCGAGCTGATCAGGAACGACTTCCACAGTGTAATATGCACCGCGTTGGAAAACTTGTAGATATGGGAAAGGTATGAACTGGCTCCAGATCCTACATCAAGCGTAATGTCAAATGTCAAGGATGATTGATATGCTTCAAGTGAGACTAACTGGGCGAACTCGTTCGTGATGGAGTTTGGGCCTGCAAAAAAGCATCGTACAGCGTTAGTGCGAGCGTCGCATTGCCTAAGATGTAGAATTGATGATCACCTGGACTCATGATATTCTACGATGATTGGAAGGGAAGTCAATATCAAAATTCCTGCAGAAAATGAGTGGGTCCTACGTGGGCTGGAAGCAGACATATCAGTCACCACGCTCAATATACAACATACTGTGCGAACTCACGCCAAACATCGTTATTTCCTGACGGTTTGTCAAATGGCGTTTAGGACTCGCTGGACAGCCGAGGATAAATTTGGAGCATGGCGCACCTAAGCTTGGAACAACGGGTATTCCTCTGCTAGAGAACAGCTTGTGCATCTTGTTTGCGACAGATCTGTTGAGGTCGTAAATCTCTGCTGGTGTTCGAGGAACTTGGCGATCGTTGTCGTGTCTTTGCGAGCATCATTGAATTTTTTGAACAGAGCGGTATCAAAATCGATAGGTACCTTGCATTATCTCCTGTCCCTAGATAGGATTTAGTGACAGGCCAGGATGAAGACAAAGATCAACTCACATATAACGAAATCAATTTCGTCTCCCCAGTTCTGCTTCAGATAGTCCAGAGTAAAATTAGTGAGAGAGAAAGGCGAGTCGCATTCTCTGCAGATAGGAGTGAGCCGAAGACAGGCGCATGCACGCGACAACGTTGCAGTATGACGTACGAATAGGGTGTCCCGTAATAGAGTGAGTTATTCTTCTTTTTAGACTTTTTCCTGTGGCACGCAGTCGATTCTGAAGCTTTGTGGACGTAGTGTGGATCGGGATGTATGTCTGTGATGTGCAAGAACCGGCCATGCAGTTTCTTCGGTCCTTTTTGGAGTGGCGATGAGTAGGGTACTTATTCCGG
The DNA here is from genome assembly GCA_003314615.1 of Pholiota microspora. Taxonomy (NCBI): domain Eukaryota; kingdom Fungi; phylum Basidiomycota; class Agaricomycetes; order Agaricales; family Strophariaceae; genus Pholiota; species Pholiota microspora. Next base: position 37,823 of record QFFD01000532.1, read on the forward strand.
GATGAGGCTGCGCTCACTGAGAGGCTCAAGTGCCAGTGGTTTCTGGGAAGGCATAGCGATGACATCGTCGACGGCCAAACCAGCGGCCAGGAAGAACAACGACGGATAGAAGAGCATTGATGCAAGGAATGTGGCGAAACAAGTGAATGTGTCGACTTAAAAGAGAGCAGCAGGCGTTGAACGGGAGCCTCGATGGCGAAGGGCGGCTCGCACGTTCGTCTATATCTTCAGTCACAAAACTTATGCAAGGTGCTTGCCTTGCTCTGATACCCATATCCAGACACATCTTAACTCCATCCGGCAAGAACCGAGCTCGAAGGGATGGAGAAATCATTCTAATAATACTTCATGTTCATGTTCAATAATGGATGCTCTAAGCTATACATGCCACTGTGGGTAATCCTACAAGAAAACTAATACATTTGTAACTGCTTTGTACATCAATAATGGGAACGGTATACAGAGTGGCGGCAGAGCGAGAATAAAAAGGAAAACCAAAATGAAGGCCGAAATAACAATAGCGAGTCATATCATATGCATATCGGCGAAATTACTGCAGCCTCGTCGAGAGACGCGTGGCATTCGTAGCATCCTCACTTTCGTGATTTGGAGACGTCGAAGACTCGGATGTAGGTCGGTGAAGGGCAAGAAGGATGTCCACATTGTCGCTGGTATTCAAAACTGCGCGGATTGATTCTTCCGCAAGTTGACAAATCTAGCATCCGTGTAAGGAAATACTTTGTGCGGTAATTGAGGTACTCACTCTGCTGTAACCACCTGTTTGCAGCTGAGAACGGCTGCTGGCAATTGCGTTGTGTATGGCATCGTAGGCGTATCTTCGTCTGTACAGGAGTCAGTGGTGCAAGAATGAAAATTGATATGCAAGACGTACAGAATGCTTTCCAACTCCGAGCGCGTTCTCGGCAAGAGAAACAAGTCACTTCCGCTGAGGTAGCGGTCGAAGGCACGGTAAGAGGCGCATCCAGAAATCAAGGATTCATCAACAGAGGGTTGGTCTGTGTGCCAGTCGAAGCTGTTTTCGCTGGAACGGAAAAAATACACGTCAGCTCGGGATGAGTCATATAGTAAAAGCGATGCCCGCATCTGCTGTAAGACACTCATGCGTACCTTAGGTGGTTGTGAGCTGTAGCCTCTGGCGTGTGGGGTGCAAGGAGTCTGTCCATGTTGAGCTGCAGAGTGGCTGCTGGTTTGAGTGGCAGATTGGTGTGGGTGATGGTGGTATGAATTGAAGCGTGCGGAAACACCTGAGGTTGATTTATAAAAGGCGACTGAGACTCTGAGTCAGCTTGTGGGCCGCAAGCGCTAACGCGGTGATGATGGAGGCGGTAGCAAATAAGAGGACAAACGTGAGTGTTGGTGATGAGGTGAAGGAGAAAACAAAAATACGAAGCCAAAGCCTTCGTCCATTTAATCCTTTTCTGAATCTCGATCAGCCGTCAAGTCAATTTGCCCCACAAATGTGATATTAATAATGCCACTGATAAGATGATCGAACGTGCGCTCGGCCCGATGCGCGTCACATCTGTCACACATTTGCGGCCTTACCGCTTGCCCCACACTCCGGAGCTGCCGCTTAACCTCCTCTCTGCTTCACCACTGTGCACCGAATACACGATTATCTTTGTACGCTTCAAGCTTATCTCCCTCGGCTGAGACTTACTCTGTCCCACCCCCTTCTTGGCGTTGTAATCTTAGCCCGAGCGCAGTAGGTTTTCCCCAAGATCCCAACATGTCAGCGCAAACCGTGTCCTCTGGCAGTGCACATTATGCTGCCAACGATGAGCTTCCTCTCTTCCAGCCCTCTGATCCGGAACAGTCGGCCACCATTTCTTTTCTACACCAAGTTAATGATACCCACGGGCTCAATCTTCGGACTTATTTCGACCTATACAAATGGTCAACCGCCAATCTTGACGCATTCTGGGGGATGGTTTGGGACACGACTAACGTCATCGGGCAGAAGGGCGCTCATGTCGTAGATAACAGGGCGCTGCCACCAGCGAATCCAGTTTGGTGCGCGTGTTCCGAGACAGCGATAATCAATTTCCCACTTGCCAACACCGATCTTGTGCAGGTTTGCAGAAGCTCGCGTGAATTGGGCTGAAAATATGTTACAGTGCCGTTCAGAATCTAAGCTGGCATTCATCGAAGCCAGTTGCGTTACACATCCCATAAATATGAAGATAATCAATAGCTGACTGCATTCCTTTCACAGCGGAGCCTACCCCTGATTTTCCTATACCACGTCTGAGGAAAATCACTTACGCTCAGCTCTATACCTTAGTTGCAGATATAGTGTCTGCCCTTCTCTACCATGGTGTTAAACAAGGAGATCGCGTTGCGTCATACTCGTCCAATTGCATTGTACGTTTCTTGCTTCGGCCTTCGCTGATCATGCACATGCTACACCAAGTTTCTTACCTCGCTTTCGTGCAACAGGAAAACGTCGCCGCATGTCTCGCAACTTCTGCAATCGGCTCAATTTGGGTCAGCGCAGCCGCTGATTTTGGCCCCGCTGGTGTCGTGGAACGGTACGAATTCCCAAATTTGACTATAACCCACAGCCAATTGACACGTCCGGGGAACAGTTTAGAACAAGTTCAGCCAAAAGTCATATTTTCGGTTGACGCTGTTGTGTAAGTTCTATTTTTTTGACTATTGCTTCATAAGTCTTATTTATGACCCACCGCGTAGCTACAACCACAAAGTTCACCCACACTTACAGAAGCTCACCAAACTTCTGGCTGGCTTATCTAATAAAATAACGCCTCCTAAAGTAGTCGTCATAAGTTTCCTGAATCAAGAAGAGGATCGTCAATTATGGGACCCTGATTGGGTAGGATGGGAAGATCTCGTCAAAGAAGGGCGCCAACACAAGCTCGGTCGTTCTGAGAGCGGGGAGATAGAGTGGAATCGAATGAACTTCGATGCACCTCTTTGGATCCTCTTCAGCAGCGGGACAACCGGTCGACCAAAGTGCGTGTTATTTTTTGTACATGGCAATATTACTAACCTATCTTTGTTCCACAACTATAGACCCATAGTTCATCGAGCAGGCGGAATGCTATTACAATCAAATAAAGAATTTGCGATTTGTGGTGACCTTCGTCCTGACGACGTATTCTTTTACTACACGACAACGTTTGTGCAGTTTATGTGACCCCAGGTTTTTTTGACATTGACAGGTTTCTTATTCCCTTCCTCAGGGGATGGATGATGTGGAATTTCCTCGTCAGTGGGCTCAGTCTCGGTTGCACTCTGGTTCTGTACGATGGAAGCCCCCTGCGCGACGTGAGTCTTCTGTGGAAACTGGTCGATGACCTTGGCATCACTATATTTGGGACCAGTGCGAAATATCTTGACCAACTGTCGGTATGCTATCTTTAACACTTTCGTTTATCGATTCTCTATTGATAAGAGAGACGGTCATTAGAAAAGCTATCGGCCTCGGGAACACCACAAGCTTACTACTTTGCGCCATATCTATTCAACTGGGTCTCCCCTTGCACCCCCCCTGTTTGACTATGTCTATCAGCATATACATCCCAATGTGCTCCTGGGTTCAATCACTGGTATGATCGTCTACTTTATTCGAAGTTTTTGGTTCTCAAGCCAAGCCATTATCCACAAGGTGGGACAGATATATGTTCGTTGTTTGCTGGAATGTGCTCTGCTCTTCCAGTATTTCGGGGAGAAATCCAATGTCGCATGCTAGGAATGGCTGTCGAGAGCTTCTCTCCCACAGGCAATCTCAATCCGCCCAATGAATCAGGTGAACTTGTTTGCGTTAGACCATTCCCATGCATGCCTCTTGGTTTCTGGCCTCTGCCTGGATACGGTGCGGATAGTGATGTTGAAGCAGCGCAGCTAAGATTCAAGCAGGCTTATTTCTCTGACTTCGAGGGTGTTTGGTGTGAGTGAACTCCGTTATCGATTTGTAGTATTTGATTCTGATATTTGGCTCCAAAAGATCATGGTGATCATATTGCTATCACAAATTCAAAGCTCGGGAATGGAGGTGGCATCATCATGCTTGGACGCTCAGATGGCGTACTGTGGGTTTCAATTCTACGACTTCCTTTCCATTAGAGATCAGCTGATATCTCTGCGCAGGAACCCCGGAGGCATTCGATTTGGCTCTGCTGAAATCTATGAAGTTCTTGATCGCGGTTTCTCAAGAACGGCAGGCCCGCACACGATCGTGGATTACTTAGCTGTTGGTCAAAAAATAGATGGAGGAGCAGATGAAAGGGTCGTTCTGTTCGTCAAACTTCCGTCTGAGTGTCACCTTGATCCGGACTTCGAGGCGAGAATCAAGGCAGACATCCGGGCTCGTAGGAGTCCGCGGCATGTACCCGCCCGGGTAAGCTTTTCTTAGATGTGGCTCGGGTTGCCGACTCAACGCCTCTTCTCCTCTGCTACTCTTTCAGATTATTCAGGTCTCGGATATTCCTTATACCTTGAACGGCAAACGGGTGGAGGTCCTCGTCAAGAAGGTAAGAATGCAAAACACGCGCGGTCTTCTGGAAACTGAGTCAATCACGTATAGATCATCAATGGGGCACCATTGTCCTCTGTGAATCCCGCAACTCTTTCCAACCCAGAGTGTCTGGAATTTTACCACAATATTGGAGAGACACTGCGTCGAGAAACCAATTAAACATGCCAAAATATAAATGCTATTGTTGTACCATATTGAAGAGACATCTCATGCGCACACCATGAGGCAAGGAGGCGGCGGCGCAAATGGGGTGACTTTGCCTCCGTGTACAATGTGATTGTGATGGAATGCCCAACATTGGAGATGTGGCTGTGTCATCTGCCTCGAGGCGCTGATGGTTCCGCCTGTTCACACCCTCCATTCTATTCTAATTCCACTACATGTCGGCCCCTAAGCCGATGACTTGCTAGGTTCCCTTCCGACCTTGCTGCAGCTGCGTTTTTTCTCGAGACGCTGGCTGTCCTTCCGCTCTCTTCATCACGCCCTCAACCTCCCCTGTTCCGGGGTTCATGTTATCCGCGTGTTCTTAATCACCCTCCTGTTTATCATGTCGCCCTCTACAACGCATGCCAATTCTCGCCCAAGTCAACCCACATCCTCTAGAGCTCGAATGTCGCTGTTCAGCATTATCCGGACGTCCATCTGTGGTGGGTAAAATCTCCAGGACGTTGCTGAATCCAATGCTGAATGTCGGATTAGGAACTGTAATACTATTCACTGTCATTTGCCTGGCGGTAGCAGGCCACTTTCAGTCGGTTCTGGCGTCATCGAACCTCAGTGAGCAGCTTGTAGTATGACTACTGTTGGGGTTGTTAACGATCCAACGTCGATTTTCGTTAGCTCGTTTTGTTCCATTTGCCATCTTCGTCTGCTCAGCGAGCATGCTTATTTTCCTTGTCCTGTGAGTCGCAATCCCTTTTCTCTATATACCTTCGAACTTACGCTCTGCTCTTGTATAGTCTTTCTTTCAGTTACTTCCTTAGAGAAAGGAATCCTATTTCTACTAGAATCGAATTAGCCTGCTTGGGGCTGGCTGGTATTTTTTGGTTGGGTACGTAACTCCATGGTAACCTTAAATTGCACTCGCTCAATATTTTCGTAGTTCTCGGTGTCTTCCTGGCAACATCCGATGCCCAGAACGCGGATGTCGAGTGCTTTACTGCAGACGATGCGTCTGCACCATTGGATGACGAGCTTGCCAGCTGTAAGCAACAAATTGAGCAATTTCGTCCGCTTGTATTAATTTATCCATAGTCCATACCGACCAATACCAAGCGATGTACCGGGTACTAATGGCCTTTTCTCTGATGAATACTGCCCTCGGTATGCACCCTCTTTATTTTCTGTGAAAACCCTATCTAATGCTAATGTTTCTGCCAGTTTTATTTGCTTGTTTCGCTTTGCTTTTCCTTGCCATTCGGAGACATCGCAAGGGCGACCAACACATGTGGTATGGTCCTGTCACATCGTGTGCCTGGTTCAACAACTACGACAGCAGCAAGCCGGCACGGGCAAACACAACCAGTTCAAGTACAAGTATCCTTCCAGTCGCAACTGTACATATGGGCAAGAATGTCTACACTGAGAAATATACGGAAATGCCGGAGAAGAGATCAGGCTCAAGACGTGACCGTCAATACCCGACATCCAACCGCCCATACCAATCGCGCAACCAATACCCAACACAAGCAAAGCCAACATCTCCCCGTGGATATACAAGACAAGCCTCTGGCAGTTCACCACGAAATGGATCAACAGCAATGGCTGATCTCGAACATGGTGGGATGCTCAACCCGTATAACAAAGGCCCTGCGCGTGGTACTCCTCGTTAATTTAGTATGATAATGTAGATTAAGTATTTGTAGGTTTTTTTCTGTCAATTTTTATTCAGGATGGGAAGTGGTGTAGAATGTAGTATCTCACGAAATCACGCTGTATATTAGGATACTTATAGCAGTGTACGGAATGTCACGGATTATTAGATGACAAGTCATACTGAGTTCCTGTGTAGACTCGCTGAGTTCATTGTGCTAAATGAGATCGCACCGATCACATGCGGAAGCGTCATAACAGCTACGCCCGTTCTTGAGCGCGAATAGTTCCGTTGTGACTTTGCACAGGTTTATCGTCTTCTCTCACTTACCCACCTTCATATTAAACCTTCAAAAACGATACCCATCCTTTCTCTCTATCCCCACATCACCTTATACCTCCCCTTGCACTCGAAATTATTCGCACAGATCATGACGGTGCGGTTTGGGAATAATAGGTTGGGCTTCTACCGTGCGTCCAGCGTAGTTTCTTCCGTATCACCATTTCAACTCTAATCTAATTATCTCAGTTGCTGTGTTTGTGCTCTCTGGTAGATTTCACAGTAATGAACACGCCTTGATCTTCTTCTGAGTTGATCGTTTTAGGCACTGTCCTGGGATTGGCAGCCAACTTTGCCAGCATTTTCCTTCCAGGTCTACACTGTACGTCTCTTAGCAAGTCTATCTGTTCACTTTAGATGCTCAACGGTTAGAATCGTTAGCAAATTTCGTAGTCTTTGCCCTCATTGTTCCATCAGCCACCATATTCACTTTCTTATTGACGTCAGTGATGGACCAACTACTATATATTACCGCCGAATTAACGAATGCAACAGGCTGCAATGGGCTACACCCCAGGCGGAGGCTATAGTATTGTTCATTCTGGGTGTTTTCTGGCTTGGTGAGTCCTAGTCATCAAATTCATCGTGTTGAAATATCCATATATCATGCCGTATTATCAGCAATGGGCGCCTGGTCAACGTATGTCTTTCTCCAAAACTTGATTGTATCCAATCTGAGTCTATCGACCACGTAGTGATGTTATCGGTCCCCTCCAATGCGATTCCCTTGGTGGGCAGACAACGCCAGCAAAACATGGTGGCCAGAGTGCGTCAGCAGGATGTTTATTTCGTCCTGAATTCTGACGAGTCTAAATTACCCTCAGCGAACTTCCAAGCATACTGCTATGAAATGAAAGTGGTCCAGGCGTTTTCATGGGCATTGTTCATCATGTTTGTGCTGGCACTGGGTATTTTGTTCCAGCTTGTTGCTCAAGCAGAGAGATTTGGACGCTACCGGATCTGGTATGAACCTATCCGAGGTAAGAAAGACAAACGACTACCTGAGTCAAAGTTAAATTTTGTTTCTTTAGAGCTCCCTTGGTTCCATGAAATGCCAGGATACTACAATACCAGCACCCAAGGGGCTCCTATGATGGGTTACCCCCCTACAGGCTACGGCGCACCAGGATTCCCTTATGGATACCCTCAACCAACCCCCGGACATTCCCTTATGATTCAACCTGGCATGAATGGCGCACCGCCGACTATTACCCAAATACCGATCAACACCGTTTGAAGGTCCCTATTTCATGACCAACGACTTCTTGCCGAGCAAGAACAAGACCTATTTTACGAATAACAACGCCCTCTTCCTCAACTTTATCAAAACCGGGTCATCATATCTTGTACAAATCCATTTTGCGTTTCACCTTACGTTTGGGAAATGGAGCGCCTCGTGTATCTAGCATGCTTCCTCCTCATGTATCATATCATTCAATATCTCCTACCTAGATTTATATGCTGCGTTATATACAAGGTTGTTCAGTACATTCTTCCAGACAGCCCGAGTCGACATGGCACTTTTCAGCACGAATCCTATACGATCCGCGGCCACTGGTAATTCAAGCTTTGGTGGTTTGATTCATTCATCTGATCAAAGGCTAATACCTGTATATTTGTTTTGTAGCAGCCGTTGTAATCTGCGTTGCACACTTCGGGACGATGCTCCTGACTTCTCTGCGTACGCCCAACATCGTTTCTATTCCTATCTTCCAGCGATTTAATTCCCTGTTATCAACACGTAGATGCCTTCCAGCTGACCCAAACGTCAATCGCGATTTTAGCCATTTCGGCACTTCTGTTTATGTGAGTATTCCTGTATACTGCAATCGGAGAATACTGAGATTGTCATATCTAGGATTATGATGCATCACAAGATGGATGGCCGCTTTATGAACCAGACGCAGGAAGAGATGGCGGTCATCGGCATATTTGCTTTGCTATGGGTTGGTCAGTATCCAGACAAACTCATCGACTCATAGACGCTAACGTTGTCTCTGTAGTTTTCCTTGTGGGATACAAGGGTTTGACAAGCAAGAATAGCGGAAGCAGCGTTGGTGCGGGCGTTGGAACTCCACAGTCATCACAGGACTATTCTGGGTGGGATGAACCATGTAAAAAAGGTGACGCATATTGTGTGTACGAAGAGTACATGTATTTCTAGTAGCGAATTTCGGCACTGGTTGTTCTGAGTGGCAGGCCCACCAACTAGACATGTCGAATTCAAGAATTCTGTAATTCAAAGAGCATATCCCGACTGTGAAGGTCCCCGCCAGAGATGTAAAGACAATCCCACACGAAGCATGCGCAGATAAAAAGAATTATTTGAGCGCAAGACATGAGGCGGCCTGAGACAACATGTGCGCGAGGAATCCGCGATGTTTTCTTAGAATGCTGTGGTGGGCGCAGTCCTCGGATCAGGAAATGTGTCCAGGATAGTTCAGCGCGCTGCTTGGATGTGGTAGCCGCGTCGGAATCGTTTTTCCAAGTGACAGAAGTGGATGATGTAATGTGACTTCGGCATTTCCCGTCATACTTATATCTTGTCATTAATCGCGTTTAGCACTGCATCGCTGACTCGTCGGTGTCCCCCCAAACTCGCTGACAACCACTGCTGTCGAATCCCTTCCTAGTTCCCTTCTAGTTTCTCTTCCAGAGCGTCTTGTTCCGTTATGATGAGTCTTCTCGATGATCTTGGGTGCTCTTGTGCTGACTGCGCGTGGCTTATCTTCACGCTAATCCTAGCAGACGACGCATCGAGACCGATGTGATGAAGATGTGCAGCACACCCTCATCTGTCTTAAGGATGACTTGGTCTAATTCACTGTTTCTCTAGGCTCATGTCAGATTACGAGGTCTCTCTCGTCAACGATAACATGCAAGAATTCTACGTCCGATTCTACGGCCCTGCAGAAAGTAGGATTCCTCATGTTGTGTAGATCCGAGGCAGACCTTCTTACACTGGAGACTTTAGCACCATTCGCAGGCGGTGTATGGAAGATACACGTTGAACTTCCCGACCAATATCCGTTCAAGTCTCCTAGCATTGGGTTCATGAATAAGATATTCCACCCGAATATCGACGAACTGTGAGCATAGTTCTCCTTTTGCCACCGAGAGCAGAGTTGGCTCACATAACCGGCCAGGAGTGGTTCTGTGTGTCTTGATGTTATTAATCAAACCTGGTCACCGATGTTTGGTGGGTTCGGATATCAACCACTTCTCTTTACTCTCTTGAGGTTATCAATTGAACTGTACGCCTGTAGACATGATCAACATCTTCGAGGTGTTTTTGCCCCAGCTGTTACGATACCCAAACCCTAATGATCCCCTCAACGGAGAGGCGGCTGCTTTACTTATGCGACATCCCAAGGAATACGAGGCCAAGGTGAAAGGTACGAATCACTGACTTGTA
>QFFD01000545.1:0-12286 GCA_003314615.1 Pholiota microspora
CGTTACACATGGATGGATGGCGCAGGGGTGGTGAATTCATCATAAGCCGACAGCACGCAACTCAAGGACGCAGCTAAAGAAGGTATGTAACTGCTATTTTTCCACCGGGTTTTTGTTCAATTGGGTTACAGGTTGGCCCGCATAGAGTACAGATCTCGTTCCTTGCTTAGTTTGACATGCAAACTTATCCGCAAAACACTCCAGGATCAAATGGCGCCGGCTCAGGAAATATGCGATCGAATATGTGCGCATTACATCGACCCGGAGGGCGGCGCCTCAATTTTGATACATCATCTCAGCTTTTTAAGCGCCCGAGAATCCTCCAAGTGGTACCGCGATCCATGAGCGCTTATTGAGTCTCATTACCATATCGGGTATGGTGTAACGGCTAACATTGCCGCCTCTCATGCAGACCGCGGCAGCTCGGGGTTCGATTCCCCGTACCCGAACTTTTTCTTTTGTGAGTTCTGTGGTATACTAGTGCACACTATTACTGACTACTTGTACATACGTATTACGGTTGGAACTTTGAATTTGGAACCTTAGTCTGACTCATGACTCTTTCTATACTTTTGAAGACTTCTAAGTTGAGTCTCTGGAAGTCTGGTGATCGTTAGGCCTGAAGGCCTGATATCGCAGAAGTTCATGTCGAGGATGGTAGTTGGCATTCAGCGGCAGCTCAAGTACTGTAACTCAAGTCTAATACTCACCGTCGGACTTTAGCTTTGCAGGTAAAGAGGCCCCTCACGCCAGAAAGAATGTGAGTGTACTAATGCATGAAATGAGTCTGCCACAAGATGGGGAAAGAAAAGCGGTGAGTAACATAGTCTGAGACGTGGAAATAAGTACAAAAAATAGCAGGAAAAAGCATTGCACCAAACCAAGCCCAGTTCTACCGATCCATGAAGATACCCGGCAGGTCTTTCATCTCCAACAAATACACGCCCGCCTCCTCAAGCTCAGCCTCAATCTCGGCCTCGATCCTGGAGGCCGGGGTGACGCCGCCGCCATGCAGAACCTCGATCCTATCATAGGTCGCATGCGCGCCTCGGATAAGAAGCACCTCGTTCCCCCTCCCAAGCGCTGCGCTGCACGTCGCGCGTATGCTGTAGTCCGTCTGGAAGCCTGCGACGACGATCTCGGCGGTCGGAGAGACGATCTCGGCGAGGCTCGTGCCCGCAAAGGCGTTGTTCTTGCGCTTGTCGACGACGATCTCTCCTGCTTGGGGAGCGAAGATAAGCTCCCAGCCGGAGGTGTGTGGCTCGTCTGCGTCGCCGGCGTCGCCGCTGTTGCGCACATGAACGATGAGCGGCGGGGGGCGTGCAGCGCGTGCCTGGGTAAGAATCTGGGCGAGGTGGGTGCGTACTAGAGCTGAAGCGGGAACGCCTATCGGCGGTGGCTCGAGCATGGCAGCCTGGATATCGAGCAAAAGAAGCACACGATGGTGCTGGTGATGCGTCGTGGTGGGCGATGCGGGGGTGGAGGCGGAGGCTGAGGTGGCGCCGGCGGTGACGGAAGCGTCAACGGAGGAAGAGGATTCGGGAGTAGCCAGATGCATAGGGGCTTTTCGATGAAATCAACGGTGCGGACGATTGCTGCAGACATACAACGACGGCTCACCACTTGTTGGATCGGACGTGGATCGCAGCTGGCTGCGCCGCTGGAGATGGTGCAGAAGAGAACAATGCGCCAGCCAGAATCACCCTATATAGTAGTACGTACTGCCCATCAGCACACTTCGACGTCATCGGCTGCTGTCCGAGACCCTGCCCCCTCCCCTTGGAACATGCTGGAAAGTCGCGGAAAGTCGAACGGCGGGCTCTATCCAGCACCCCTCCCTCCGTACTTTTCTATATCTCCAGATCAGAGGCCGAAAGCGAGTGATGTCATCGGAATGTCATCCTTACTGCATACCGAGATAGACAGTTTAGACTTACGGGACGAATGAAATCACGGACTCATGACACAAGGCAGACACTGGGAGAGAAAATCCTATAACGGACGAGCGAAGATCTGGACCCGGGTACAGCGTGGGTTGCGCATTGTTGTCCAGATTGCTGGGAGGCATTGGTGAACAAAGGGAACCATGATAATTAGGACAAACCATGTAAACTCACCGACTCCAGAAATCGTGACTTGATGGACGCTTAAATGCTGATCTCATTTTTGCAAGCTGTGGACTTCACAACATGAGATGAAGAATCGGATTCTCTACAGTGTGCGTAACTTCCAAGCACTGACACTATGTCCTAAGTTCTACTTAATAACTTCTGATCCGACTTCTAGCTCAAGCCTCAGCAACCTCACTGCTCAGCTGCCAGCGGCTCAGCCTCTGGATTCTGGAGTCTATAATTAATAATTATCTTCTACAAAGTTGAATATTCAATATTGAATAAACGCGAAGCCAAATTTATAGGCAAAAAGTGGGACAAAAAGTTCGGGTACGGGGAATCGAACCCCGAGCTGCCGCGGTCTGTATGAGAGGCGGCAATGTTAGCCGTTACACCATACCCGATATAGTAATAATGCTCATTAAGCGCTCATGGATCGCGGTACCACTTAGAGGATTCTCGGGCGCTTAAGAATCTGAGATGATGTATCAAAATTGAGGCGCCGCCCTCCAGGTCGATGTAATTCGCACATATTCGATCGCATATTTCCTGAGCCGGCGCCATTTGATCCTGGAGTGTTTTGCGGATAAGTTTGCAGGTCAAACTAAGCAAGGAACGAGATCTGTACTCTATGCGGGCCTACCTGCAACCCAATTGAACAAAAACCCGGTGGAAAAATAGCAGTTGCATACCTTCTTTAGCTGCGTTCTTGAGTTGCGTGCTGTCGGCTTATGATGAATTCACCACCCCTGCGCCATCCATCCATGTGTAACGCCAGCAATCCCTAGATGGAAAGAAGTGAGGCATGGACAAACCCTGCATGTTATGTATTATAACACACAACATCATGGTCATAGCCAATTTCCGTATTGATGTGCGCTGCCTTAGATAGACAACATCAGGCCTCCCATTTGAAATCGTTTGTGACGGAAATTTGAGGGTATGTGCAAGGGGGTCTATGGTATCGTACGTTCTCGGTCCACGTTCAACTTTATGTAAAAGCCGGACACCTGGCTCACCGTATCAGATCATAATCCTGCTCACCTTTGCGCACTCATCGAGCTCTGGTCTTGTAACATGTAAGCATGGCAGGCTGCAGAGTAGCAATACCGGAAACCATACCGAAATATGAACGCCTCCACAACGTATTACTTACCTGCGCCGTTCCTCGTCGCACACGTAAGCAGGCTCACTCACTATTCATACGAAACAGCCTGTGAGAAGAGTTGAAATATTGTTCTATTGCGTTTGAGCAGCTAGACAGAGTGGTAATTGCAAATAGCGGGGGCTTGATCGCATCCCTTAACCTTCTGTATGCAACGATTTATATGCCAACTCTAGCCACCTCCCCCAGCTCCTCGCATCGTTGATTAAGTCGTGTAACTGATCATAAGTTAAGCGGTGTCGGTCGGCGTCGTGTTTGTACCATCTGTGGAACTGGAGATACTGTAGGAGCAGGAGGAGCGAGGATTTTATTCTGCTTGGTTTTCGAGCCGCCAAAGAGCGCTTTGAAATCTAGTTCAAAGAAAAATAAATCATCGACGCGTCTTACAAGCAAAGAAGCAAGTGAAGCACGCACTTATGCACCAGCAGAACAAACTGGGTGATTTCTCCTCTGTCTCCTCCTGTTGCTGATTCACCACTTCAACGGGGAAATTCTTGTGTACGCTCTCCGCGCTGTAAAGACTAAGACTCGAAGTATCGCTAGGCGTCGGACTCGAAGCCGAGCGGCGTTCTGCCATTTCATGCTGCGCGCGTGGCTGCGCTGTCTCAGGATACGGCCGTCTTGTCGGCGGATGCTCTTGATCGTTGAGGTTCAACGGTGCAGGGGGGTGGGACCTCCGGCGCTGCGATCCGGCCAGCGGTCGATGCGCCTCTGGAGGAAAAGGTACCCTTGTATCTGATGGGCCCTTCGGTTGCATGGGTCTCTCCGGGGTCGTAGGATATGCAGTAGTCTGGAAAGCCATGTGCGGCGCCAGCGGAGGGAAACCCATGGGCGGAAGACCTAGGGGTGAAGGACATCGCGGCGAGTAGGGCTGGCGTGGCCTCGGCGAGGGCACAGCCCGGGCCGACATAATCCTAGTCGTTAGAGTCGTAATGGTCGTCGGAAGGGGAGGGAAAACTTTGGAGGTGGTTGGACTTGTCGAGCCAGCGAACAAGTGGGATGAGGACGCAAGCTCGTCAGCTCTGCGGCCTTCTTATATGATCACTCTGCACAGCTTTTTTTCACAGTCAAACCGCCTCCTGGCCGGTATTTCGGACCCATCATTTTCTCATGACCCTGTTATAGATAAAATGAGGCCGGAGGTTGCTTAGAAACCGGCTGGCAGTGCAACGATTGGATGGAAGCTCCAGGTGTTGGGCGCTTATGATGAGCGCTAGAAAACCAACTGATTATTGAGCAAGACTCGCATTATGTGAAAGGTAACCCAGAATAAGAGACAGATATCGATAATCATGAATCAAAAGCAAGTTCAAGGAATTAACTGCCTGAAAGTTAGACTGATCCTAGGCTCCTTCACTTTGGGTTCCCTAGACATTGAGCATCAAAACGGAGCTCGTGGCATTTGAATGTGGGGGCCTTACTTTGGTATTTCATGCTTCCAATACTTCTGCGTTTCTCCTTGCATTACAACCAGAGATCCGGGCTGCAGTACCCAGCTTTTGTGCTCAACAGTTGGAGCGTCGGATATTTTACGTCTCTTCTGCGCATTCGGGGCGGATGAAGAAGAGGTCAAGGAGCTTGAAGGATCTGCAGTGTGCGACGTTTGACCCATTTTGGGTCTTTTGTCGCGCGTCATGATGAAGGTTCTAGGAGCGCCCACAGAGACGCTCGCAATGACTCTATGCCAGAGATATTAGTCTCAATCTATATGCAGAAAAGCCTGCATTGCCTGTTCTCTAAGTTATCCCGATGCTTTCCAATATACACCGAGCCGTTCTCATACAGATTCAACATAACATGGTTGAACTTGACGCCGAGCCGTTCTTCTACGTGGTCCTGGATTTCCTGAAGAACAGCAGGGTACTTGTATTTCATGTCGACAGTCTGGCCGCTGTACCTTAGAGTCAGCTTTGGGTCGTTAGAATATGCTACCTGAATATGTCAGAAATTGTATACACCGTAGGTGAGATGGATTTGTTGCAAACCGGAAATTTTCCTGGATTGTGTTATTTCACGGCCGTACATCTTCAGCTTCGGTTGGTACCCTATCATATATTTCGAGTCAGACCTGCTTGATCTTGGAGCACCAAAAGCATATGACTTACAGCTGTCTAACGCCATTAAAGCAGTGAACCATCCATCCGCTATTTCCTTTGAGATAAACGATGGCATATAGTAGACCTCAGAGTGGCTCATCTCTGACAGACGAAATTCGTCGATACTAGACACTTGCTTCGAGTTCACATCTGCATCCAAATTGTCGTCTTCTGGCTTTCCGGAGCAAGTTGAAAGAGCCCTTTTACGATTGCGTTCCGTCATGTTTCGCAGCGCTGTTACAAGCTAGTCAAGGGAGAAGCGGGGGAGCGCTTGAGATGGGAGTTATGATATGCGTATCATGCAAGCGATAGATGCTGTGAAATGGTCTGGCATTGGGGTTGCAGAGGCGTTCTGAGACGCATTATTTGATCATCGGTACTTTGGCCGGCATACGCCGCGAGATATACAGACTCCGCTGGAATGCAATTCACGACTGGGTACTGACTCTGAGCTTTCGAGCTAACGTTGATCCAAAGATTTCAATCCAACATATGGAATCCGCAAAATCGACATTTGGAAAGATTGTAGATCCGTACGTTCAACTACCATCCCGAACGGTAACACTTGCTTGGCTCATGCTTATAGAAGGAAAATGCTCACTTACATACCCAGGATGAACGCTTCATCTTCAGCAGCTCTGCGCCATTCACACCAACATATGTCGCATCCAATCTCTCGCTTTCGTCAGACCCAATGGGCATGTATAACACTCGCGTGAAAGGTCGTCAGATTCTGCTCGAAAATCCTGTTCGAGAGAGCCGCGCCAAAAAACAACTCGAGGCGAAACGAGCGACGAAAAAGAAGGAACGCGAACGTAAGAAGCTCGGTATCATTGGCAAGAAAGAAGCGAGAGAGAAAGGGGTCTGGAAGTTTGACAAAAGCCAGGCGAAGTGCGTCACCCAATCCTATGAGGCTAATAGACCCACATCTAATGCGCGTTTAGATTTGATCTCTTTCTCCCTCTGCATGCTCTATGGATGGGCTACATGTCCGAACTCTTGGGCTTGGCCCAAAGACCTACTCAACATCCTTCCTCTGAATCCGCGACGAAGTCGATGCCAAACTCATCGGGGATGCATCCTAAGCTACTCAAAGCTGACTTTCATGGCTCCATTATGACTGGTATGTCATTATCGTACTTCATCTGTATGACTTTGACGTATAATTCGCGTCTAGTATCACAAAGCAAGAACCCGTGTATTGTTGGACTTTCAGGAATCGTAATTCACGAGACAGAGAACGCGTTCAAGGTGGTGACACGCTCAAATGAGCTAAAGCGTGAGCTTTGTCATTTAATCCACAAGTGATCATCTAATCATCCAAATCCACATAGTTCTACCCAAGCAAAATGCGATTTTCAAATTTAGCGTGCCCCTCTACTCTACTCTTCCGCCGTCCCATTCCGTCAACACGCCATTCACGATTCCTCCGCTCGATGCAGAAGACGCTGATGGATCGTCACCGAAATGTTTGGCAACAGTTTTGGACCTACCTCACATCGAGTTCGAGCTGTATGGGAATCAATTCCGGTTCAGGGCAGCTGAACGGGCGGGTCGCAAATTTAAGCATAAGGAGACTATCGAGCTATAACGCATACATATGCACATGCGGCCCCTGGCCTGACTTGCGATCTCCGGAGGGGTACTACAAGTACTTTATCTCTGGTGAAGGCTGCTACCTGCCTAGCCGACGATTACGGCCATTCGCTCTCATTCGATAGAACGGCAGTTAGAGTGCGATACGCTCCAGTTTGTCTCTACTACATCACAAGTTGCAATATTGTGTATCTATAGAGTGGTGGTATTTGTTTCAAGGGTATACTCACATTAGATCGTTATCTATTTGAATCTCGCTGCAAGACTCATTTCGCCGATTCTTTGGACTTGTTTTTCCGACAACCCTAATCCGAGTGGTTTTTCTGCCAATAACAAGGCGTATTCTCCAAGCAATGACGTCTTGAATGGAAGGATGTCATCGGTCTACAGGGCGAAACATGTTCAGAAATTCAAAGAACTAGTTCGCTCAGAGTACAAGACGTACACAGATTGCAATCGGATGATCGCGTTCCAGATATTGGCGGATGTGATGGGCCTCTAGTGAAGATACGGTCTTGCATCTATCGAAAGTTTGAACTTCACCACATAGATAATAGACAACGCGACCTACAGTAAATTGGACGAAAGGCAGATTTCGACGCACATGTTTGTCTCCAGCACGGTGGCGAATGCTTCATCGTTTAGGAATGTCGCATGTCCCAAACGTTGAGGGCCATAAGAAAGTAACTGACTTGTGTCTTCTGAGGGATTTTCTTTTGTCTAGGGATAGGAACGTTAGAACCCGTTTCAAAGAGGTTCCCGACGCCTGAAACGCACCTCGGCAATATGCAGAGTAACTCCTAGACCAAGTTTGTGAGCCTCGGCAAAATAAGGCGCGAATTCAGCCATGTCTCCAGCAAGCGGATCTCCACATAGATCTATTCCAACGACTCTGCGACCAGCCCTTTTTAATTTACCTGCCACTTGGAGACATTCGTGGAGCACGTCTACTCCCATCCGCCTATCTAGGCTGACAATCAAGGCTGCTTTATCGGCAGGATAACGCTCGAGCTGGTCAAGCACAACAGTAAGGTATCGTTCGCGGTCCATACCATTCGTAGCTTTTGGAGTGGACCGCAGCTCGAGGTAGTTACATTGTGGGATATCTCCGTCTAGAAACACGCTCAGCACACCGCGTGCGGCCCGAGCTAGACCGTCGGGTGTAGCGGTGAGAGCGTAGATGACTGGAAATAGTTCAAAGAAGTCGCGAATTTCGTCAAGAACAGGACCAGCTATCAGTTTTTCAATACCGGCTTTGACAGAATCGTTGGATAGAGTGCTATAGTTCTGTGGCGAGTTAAGATATTCCTCTGCAAGTTCTTGCAAGATGGGGATAGGTATAGATCCATTCAGATGGGCATGAAGCTCGGCTTTCGGTGTCTTCTGCAAAAAATTGATTTGGGACGCCGTCAAGCTGTGCAAAGCAGCAAGCGCGGGTCCAGATATTTGGGTAGTGTTAGTCATTTCACGTTCGTTGAACGATATCCTGCCGTCCTAATATCGATCATAAACTAGGCTTCAATCACAGTTTAAAGGTTGGAAGACGGTTGGGATTTGACTTACGTTATGAGCCTAAAAACGACTGCTGTGAAATCGGACTAAGTACAAGGATATTTATGCTCTTGTAAGATCTGACTCAGTGCAGGCAGTGACCAGAAAGCAAGGGGAGAGTCTTTGCAAGTGACTCGACGTCTTTTGAGAACGGCTTCGGTCGGTGTCGCGATCAACTAATATTTTCGGAATGATCCGAATACAATTGAAGGACTGGTTTAACGCGTCTCCTACCTCATACTCCTACGACAATTCACCCATTTGATTATTCCAGAAAAGGCGGAACTGCGTGGCGAGCTCAAGTTTGCATTCCGTACTGCGCTAGATAGAAACTAATCAAGAATGCTTTATATGAAATTATAGATCCAAAGTCTTCAATCGCATTCCATGCCTCTCCAATTCACTTCGTTCAACCTCGTAGTAATAGTCCGCAAGCGTGTCCTTGCTATCTCCCGACTTCCAGAGGTTGAATATTAACGGTTTCGACGTCGCAATCTTTCTGTAGGACTCATAGAACATCGCACGGGCTTCGTGATCCGGAGGATTGAGCAATATGGCTAAGCAGGTTTTGGGAATGAGAATCGTCGTCCCATGTGCTTCCACATTAATCACTCCAAATGTTATCTGCGCTGCTCCCTGAGGCATATGTGTGGCTCCGAGGCAGTTTGTTGGATTATAAGCGCATTCGTCGAGCAGGTGGTAGTCCCCAATGTTCCTCAGCAGAGACAAAAGCATAATAGTCTCCAAGAGGTTTATTATGTTGCGGAACATCCTGTTTATGGGCCATAACTGCAGGCATGAGAAGAACAGGAATACGTAGACCCAGGTGCGTCAGTCTCAGAGGCTTTATAGGATGCCATGGGCGCAAATGTTCAGCTGAGCGATTGGCAAAGGCTGATGGGCGGTACGGAAACATGGAAGTAATATGCCCTGCATACCGACCCGCCCAATTAAATATGTCTAACGGGTCCTTGGTAGAGTCGAATATCTCCTTCATGATGCGAAAGAATGCATTATCGACGCCTTCACCATACGCAGTCGATATGCTGACATCGAAGATTCCCATTAGAGAATACGCCATATCCTCTTCCCGAGTGACCAATCGACTAGCCGCCAATTCCATTCTGCGTGAGATTGACGAATTACGAAGAGACATCAATTCCGCGGGTGTTATTCCACTGGCCTCTTGGATTACCTCTTGAATGCGGGAATCAGCTTTGTCCGTAGAGGTGTGGTCGCCAGCCAGTTGAATCCAGCTCATGTTGTAGAATTTGACATTCGTCGGAGCGATTAGCTCCTGCAGCGTCCATCCACGAGTGAACCAGCGATCTCTGGCCATGTCTGATAGGTTGGTCGTCTCTGCGAGGTAGGTAATACAGACGGTGGCGGTGGAATACCATTTGTACATGGACCGAATCGACTCATCGAGCTCTGAGCTGCTCTCCTTATCGATACAGACGGTATCGATCCACCCGAACGAGAGTCCGTAGTCCTTCCAAGCGGCCTTGCAGAAACTGGCTATCTTCTGCATTTTCGGGTTGTCGGCGGTCAGCGTGCCGTTGTGCCATTCGTCGTAGGTCATCTCTCCGGGGGTTTGTGTCCACGTATGCGACAAGATCGCGTACCGTACAAACTTGGCTATCGTCTTGTCCATTTCGATGCGTTGAGACAAGGACGCGGCGTTGTCGTATTTCGCAAGCAATTTCGGAGCGAGGTAGCTGATGATGTCCGCCTTTTCGACCAGGGAGATTTTCATTGATTGGGAGTCAGTAGCAGATGGCTCGAAATGCAGAACGCGTAGCGGCATGCACTCGTTTATGCTCGTTTGCAAACTGCAAATTGCTGTTCTGTACAGCAGTGTCTTATCTGGGAAACGAGTGTTCAGTGATATTCTTGAATACGCGAAGACAGAGCTCACAAGAATGACTCTGACTTCTGATCTTCAGATCAGGTCTGGGAGATTCTACCGCTTGCGTAGCATCTTCCACGCGTATGCTAAGGCTGAGGTACGTTCTCAATCTCTTATCTTACGTACCTGGGATTTTTGGCGTGGCAGGTGTAGATTTTCTTGTACCAATCGTTGCGAACATCCTGTGTCTCAATCCCGGGTGTGATTCCGACGTGGATTTTATCAGGGAATTTGAATCTAAGTACGATGAGCAACTTAAAGGATTAACGATATTATTATGGCTAGTTTACCTGAGCCTGTGCTCAATAATTTCTTCTCGCGCGTTTCTGAGGGAAAATCCGAGTCCGGCCATATAATTTGCATATAACGCGATAGCATGGAATCGTGAAAGCATTGCTAACCTTCCAATAAACCATCCAGGGATGTACCTTGTCAGAAAGAGCCAGTCAGTACATAAAAAGTATCAACAACAATCACCGTATCGTACCTGGAAGCACTACCTCAATCGTCTTGTTCTTCTGCCTAGTGCGGGCACCTGAAATAAAGTTCTCGAGAGCCATAACAAGCTCGATGGCTTCTGAAGGCATTTCTGCATCTAGAATTCCAGTCGTCGGGAATGTAGCAATAAGATGGTCAACGATCCACGTCCGTCCGTAAGTACAAAAATCGCGTACCTGCAGCTGCTTTCCAATCTGTCGCGTACATCTTCGGAAGAACTTGTACGAATGTGCAGAGTGTCTGGAGCAAAGCCCGGGTTTCGTGGTTCAGACCCAAGGGTGAGAGATTAAATGATGTAAATTATGGCTATTGGAAAATAAGCAGGACTTACTGTTCGAAGACGGCATGGTTTCCAACGGTGTTTATCGCAAGGTCACTCATTTAAACTTATGTAGTCAAGCATTGACAAATTTGACATCAAGCCAACATCAAGCTTACATAGTGACTTGGCTTACATTTCATCATCCGACGTCTATGTGTATTGTCACATCCCTCTAATCATGGTTATAAGTATTGTGAGTAAATCACAATAACTCTTGTGCTCACCTCTTTTAATCCTTCCAGATGCAACGCCAATGCGCGACGTGCGCAAAGCTTACCTTCGATATTCTGCGATTTCTTTCTCTCAGGCATGACAGGTTTCTACTACTTATTTATTTCTGGCTATCGAGCTGTGCTAGTAGAGCTGTGCGCCGCCGTGACAATTGTTAAGGCGGGTTAGTGAGCGTTTGATCCTCTTATATCGTCTGTTATATCCTTGAATCCGGCCAGGACTATTAGGATAAGTACTTCTTGTACGTCAAATATGTGGTCTTGATTTATCGTGCTTTTCTAACGATCTACCAGTGATTTGCCAATGAACACGGAAGGTCGGAGGTTGCTCCAAGCACTCTGCAAATTGATCCATTCAATTGCATTAGACTCCACTACACATAGTAAGTCTTTCAAGTATCATGACATCTCTGTATCCACATAATGGTCCCAGACACGGAGGAGTTCACATTGGGATTGGAGGCAGAAACTTTCATGAGCGAGCTCGCTGCATTCGTATCAGATATCCAACAAAAGAAAAGAAATAAGGGAATGGAGGTTTCTCTGGACGGTATTTATTCCACGAAACATGCTTGCGTGCCTATCCAAACAAGCATTTTGCTCAGATACCGCCGAAGATGCTTTGTCGGAGATGACACTGTGCGTGTCATCGTCCCAGCAGCATGAAGTGAAGCGTGCGCCTGAGATACAAGGTTCGTTTCCTCAAATTGAGCTTCAAATGTGGTTTTATCTGAGCACTTTTATTGAGACTAGAATACAGGTACATGGACACGGAGGAAGCTGGGGATACAGATGTAATGACGGTTAC
>QFFD01000548.1:0-10196 GCA_003314615.1 Pholiota microspora
ATCAAATTCGTGCTGATATTTCTCATGTACCGAAGCCGAGTACCACAAACCAATCGACTCTCATGCAATTGACCTCAAAGATAATGGAACTGACACTTTACGTTCATCCATACGAATTGTAAGTGCTTTCTGAGGCTGGTTTTGTTTAAATCTTCAAGATCTGGCGCTGACGCGATAGATACTTTAGCATAAGTATATTTACATAGGGCCAACTGTGTAACAAGTTTTCTTGTCCTAATAACTATGACTGTGACTCACAAAATTTTCCTCACGAATCAGTTTCCATGGCTGCAAACACCCACTTCGTCTCGTCTTCAACTTTCAGTTACTCATCTGGTTTCTCATGGGACATCACCTGCTTCTGTATACATGACAGATTGATTCCTGAGCACTGCGCCCAAGCTGTGTTGAAGCTGTGTTGGCTCTGCGTTACTTAACAAGAAACGTGAACGCTCACACTGTCATTGCACTAGCACCCCATAGGTCGTACTACAAGCTTTATTACAATCATGGAAGCCGTCGTACATCAAGGCACTCGAGATGGATCGTCTAAGCTACTCAACCCTTTCGAGTTGCCTTTCAGCCAATTGAATGCCGACGAACTACGCGAAGAAATATGGTCAACGCAGATGCTCAAGAGACGCCCTGGGCCAAAGAAACGTGGTATGTCCTATCAGCAATACGGATACTAGATAACAGATATATTCCAGGTAATTTTGTTCGGAATCATGTACTATCAAGGCTTAGGATTGAGGCTAAAGTAACAAGACTTCGAGGGGCATGCAATCTCGAAGTGCTGTGGGATTTCCTTCCGTCCGAAGTGATCAGCTTAGTACGACATCGATTTGTCGACGCGATGTTCGTGTTCTAATACCTCTCAGATATTTGGTTTTCTCCACCCGATAGACTTGTATCACGCGACCCGTGCAACCAAAGACCTCAGACGTTTCCTGTTGAACAAGAGCTCGAGTATTATCTGGAGGGAATCCTTTCTGAATCATGCCGACTCTATTCCTTTCTACCCTGATGACGTCTCAGCTCCCCAGTGGACTGCGTGGGTCTTTGATCCCGCACTATGTGATGTTCGTCTCGCTTTCTCGGTTCTCTGACAGTTATTGGCTTATCCGAGTCGGCATGTAGATTTGTGGCGAGGATGATTCGCTTTTCGATTATACTTACAGATACAGGCGATGTTCGAACTGCATGGTATGTCTTGTCCTTTCGGTTATTTTTGGCAGTGACTTATTGAGCTGATATAGGATTATCACTCTATATATGGGGACGATATGGCAAAGAGATTGGACACTATCTTAGGGGAATTTCCTGAAGAGCGAGACGATATTTGGAGGGTGGCATTCTGCACTGGCCGATATCGTGCGCTTTTTGTTCTTGAAAATGCTTCTTTCTTACTTAGGTCTATCCAGTCTCATATAGATATCCCTCTGAGGACGATGATTTCGATGATACACTCTTTTCCCTCGAGGACTGTACACGGAACGCACAAGAGATGCGTCATTGTCTTCTCGATGTCCAGAACTGTGTGCCAAGTGCCAAGGAAAAGTATGAGGCTTTTGTGAGTATCAAGGAAGCCGCAAGCAAGCAGCGCTACCATGTATGTCAATTTCATCAAGTATACAAGCTAATTGACAGATTAACTGGTTGTAACTCATAAGGAAGCAAGACAATATAACGACTGGGCTCACAATATATACGAGTCCTGCGATATGAATCCCAAATATCCTCATGTTTCATTTTCTATATCGTAAGTACTAAGTCGATTTTTTTGTCCACTCATCCGAGTTGAGCGTTTCCAGTTCCAGAGATTCAAAGAGACCCTTCCAAACTACGCCCATGATAAAGTAGACATAAATCTTCCATCGCCAACTTGCACTTTAGCCACTAGTTCCATCCCTACCCGCATTTCCTCAACGTAAGTTGAAGTGCGTCTCCGAATGACAGGTGTTATGTGCTTCCGTGTTTTCCCCTATCGCTATCGTTGTTTCTCAAGATTTTTGGAAGTACTTTCAACAACTAGAATCATCGGCCGAAATTCAAGAAGGAAAGACCGGATTATCTCGACCTCGAATCTCGGGCTGGCGTGCGGATGGGCGGAAACACGGAGGCTCAACTTACATGTCCACCTAAGGTACCACAATCTTTTGAGTATTACATTCACCAAACCGACCACAGAAGTCATCTGGGTTTTTGTTATAAGCACTTAGTATACGACTCGGAATATAGTTAGAGCTTGGTGTACTTATGCCGCACAAGTTCTTTTCGGATGGGCGTGTGGAAATCCGGGATGTTCTTGATAGAGCATCTCTATTTTCTCTCTGACAATTTCGATAACTACGACCTCGAAGCATGGGATGTCTGTCCCTAAGCGTTTACCTCCTGGATTTGCTGCAGTAGGCTCAGGGCCTCAGGCCTATTATAATTTGCCCTTGTTATTCCTTATGTTAGCCAGGTTCACAGGGCCAATTGCGGAGAGGACTGAAGATCTCGGTTTTGAGGTCGCCTTCTTTTCACCCACCTCTACGATGGTTGGAGATTCGGTATACAGGACATGCACGACGACTCACACTTTGTAAAACCCTTTGACTATAGAAGGCCTCGGGGTAGTGGTAGAATGTTTGTAGTATTCAATAGGAAGTCTGCTAAAATGGCAGTTTGTTTGGGATAGCTCCAGCAGAAATCAGACGAGTATTGATGCTAATATGAAGGTTTTATGGGAGGGACATTATTGAAATGAGACATTCAAGCCTGAAATGGATAGGGTGTTGGTACAAGGTAGATTGATGCAAAAAATCCGGAGTTCACTGATGCAGAAAAAATACAACCAAGATGCAAATATCACAATTACGCCTCCAACACCCGATATACCTGGTTGGCATGTCAGCGGAAATGTTCGATATTTATCTAAAACAATGCTTACTTTTACCGTGCCACTCTTGAGATCTTCTAAACGGTAGCTGACGGATTCCACAGTCTAGAAAAACAGAATTAGAAAATCTAGGATAATGGCATAATAAGAACAAAATAAACAAACCTGCTGTCCAACATGCTGATTGGCGTGGAACACTCTTATCTTCGTTTTCTTTGCTTCAAATTCACCTACTACGCCAAGTAGTATCTCCCCTGCGCCACCCACGTTCTGGTGGTACGTCTGCAGGCCTTTATGTCCTTTGAGTTTCGCGTCTTCAATCTCAACAATGTCTCCCGGCATGATCTCGCTTGCCCGCTTCTGCACCGAGGGTCCGTTCTGCGCATAAACCAGGTAGCCCCATTCACCGGAGGGTGTTGGGACAGATGCAGCATTAGGTACTGCAGCCAACACGGTCTGCACAAATCCAGCATAGGACCCATCGCCGACTAACGATTTCTTCGATTTCTCAAACATTGTAGTTGCAACCTCACATACTTGGACACCAACGCGGCCCCAGAGAGCTATGAGATCGTCAGACGAGAGATGCAGGTCAGAAGGGACAGAAGTTTTCTTCGGTGGTGGCGGGGGTGCGGGCGAAGTGGGCACAGGCTCGTTGCCTGCGTCACTCCAAGAAAGTGACAAGTCGGCCTCTGCACCGAAGTCAATCGTAGACAGAGGGATCGAGGGCAGCTCCCATTGCGAAGAGATGCTATCGTTCGGATCAGTGCCCTGCCTGGTCAAAGCGGGCGCCTGTGGTATCTGCGGCGCTTGCGAAGTCCTCCTGGCAGGAGGAGCTTTGCTAGCTGGCCGAGCAGGGGGTGGCGGAGCTTCTTCTGGCTCTTCAACCATAACGTACTCGGAGTGACTAGCAGGCGCAACTACAGAAGACTTTCGCTGAGGAACGTTGTTGCTATTTTCTCCCGTGCCTGTCGATCTTGTAGTCTGAACACTAGACCTTCGGTTGGGCACAGCAGTCGGAACTGGAGGACGAGGATGTGCGGGAACAGGAGCGGCGTGCTCATCTTGATGTTGAGACATACGACGACTTGTCCTAGAAGGTACTGGAGGAGGTGCTTCTTCTTGCTCTTCTTCTTGAACGTGCTCATAAGCAACTTCCTCAAGCTCACTTTCCTCCGCTTCTACCTTAACACCGTCCTCTGCACTGCCATAATCAGAGTCAGAATCGCCAGCTGGAGTCTGAGGAGGCAAGTGAGCAGGAGGAGGAGGTGGGCGGGAAGGGGGGATCGCGCGAGTAAGAGGAGCAGATGCATGCAAAGGTGGGGATTTGGGAACTGGAGGTTTAGCAGCAAAAGCTGACGATTTGATATCGCTGTCACTTCGCAGCACATGCGAGGGTTGGGGAGGCAAGCTGCCCATCCCCATCGGCATCATCCCAATTCTCATTCCGCCCATCTGCGCCATCTTGGCAGATATTCTTGCTTTCCGGGCGCGTTCCTCCTCTTCCTCCGAAAGCGCGTCGGGTGTCGACTCTTCTTCGACTTCACCGACAGCTACCTCATCTGTTTCCTGGGGAAGAGGTGGGGGAGGACGGGCGACTGGTACAGGCGGGGCGGACCCAAATTTGATACCACCTAGCTTCGCCATCCGCTCTGCAATCGTCCTTCGTTTCAGCTGCTCAGCGTCTTGACCAGTTTCCTCCCTCTCTTCGACTCCGGATGAAACAGCAGCAGCAGGGGGAGCAGGGGGTGAAGGAGGCAACATATTAACAGGTGATTGTATTGGAGGCAACGCGCGAGATCCATGATGCATTGGCGGAGATTGTGCCACCGTATGCGTATTGGCAAAGGAAGTACGCCTACTTGGGCTGTGGAAGCCTGGATCGATAGGGTCTGATGGACACAGGACAAAGTCAGAGTCAAAGAGCCACTCAAAAATTCTATGACTTACCACCCTCTTCTTCATCCAAAATTTCTTCCGAGCCAGCAACAGAATAAGTAGGAGTCAACAGAGGCGGTGAAGTGGGTCCCGAGGTGATATCAATATGATGCTTAATCGTCTGTCGGATGGGCACCGGTTCATCTTCAGACGACAATTCCTCTTCCTGGTCGTCCTGAGGCGGTGGCGGTGGCGGTACACTGCGAGGCGGTGGTGCATGCCCGCCCGCGTTCCTGGGTGGTATAGGCAACGCTTTCCCATCATGATCAGAATCTGGCTCTAACTCATAGTCGGATGGGGGTGACGGGGAGCGCGCAGGAGGGTCCTCTATCAACCGGCGCTGGGGATGCGGCAGAGCAGGCGTGTCGTCGCTCTCATTCCCATCGCCGTCTTCCTGCCGCTTAGCTGCTGTGATGACCGCTGCTGCTGCACGATGGCCGGAAGGAGGAGGGACGAATAATTGAGATTGAGCAAGTCTCTCGCCCGCTTCTTCGTCTTCCTCCTCGACCTCGTCTGCGACCTCTTCATCCTCCGGCGCCTGAGGAATGACACGTCTAGGCGGATGGTCATGTAAAGAAGATGAATGCTCGGCGGCGGCCGAATCCCGCCTTGCAGGCATCGTCTCTTCCTCTGACACCGCCCGATCCTCTTCGTTAGGGTGAACTTCCGTGAATTGTTGCACCTGCATCGGCTGCCGGGTACTGGCCAGCGGAACAGGTGGCGCCTGGGACACATGGCTAACGTGCACGGGCTCCGGTTCATCGTAATGGGAGGTTGCTTCTTTCGCGAATCCTTCAGTATGTTTAATGGATTCTCCAGGCACCGCTGAATCATAATCAGAAGCATCATCTTCATCTTCCTCTTCGACTTCTATGCAAGAGAAAAAAAGAAACAGAATTAACACATAATGTATATTGTTTTATTAAAAGATAATGAATAAGTGGGGAAAGATCAATATTCACCATCGAGAAGCTCTTCATCGACCTTGGCTTCAGGTTTCGTTTCCGCTTCAAGAGCTTGTACGGGTTTCGGGATAGCCACGTCAGACACATCTTTCTTATCCTCTTGGTGGGCGATGACGGGAACCGTTGTGGGGGAAGGGACCACAGTAGGTGGAGAATGGGCTGATCCAGAAGAGAGTGTGCGTTGAGGAGGTGGTGGTGGTGCAAATGGGTTGATGCCTCCCATCTTTGCAATACGTTCCGCGACACGTTTCTTCCTAGCTTCTTCATCCTCGACTTCTTCTTGTTCCTCGACATTCGGTGCGTCAGACTTTGCTTCCTCAAGCAACACGTCTACGTCATGAATTGCCGACGGGTCAGCTAGAGGCGTAGATGCAAGAGTCTCCGAAATATGAGCGTGCTCGTGGATAGGTTTCTCAGTTGAACTTTCGAAATATTCCTTCTCGTCCTGTTCAATGGCGACAACAGAGGGCGGAGGGGGCTGGAAACCTTCATCTTCCTCGGAAATTGTGCCTGACAGACTCGCAGGAATATCTTGAGCTGAGATAGATTTCGCTTCGGAGTCCTTTCTCTTTGGTACGACCTCTGCTACAAGTTCGTTACGGGGCGTGCTATCATCTAGAGGAGGAAGCGAGGATATGGGTTGGGTAGGTGGAGAGCTGATGAGATCCTTGAGTTCTTCCTTTAGCTCTTCAACTTCTGAGCTTTCTGTAGCCTGGTCCAATGACGGCACAGGTAATTCTGATTTCTCAACAGAGGCTTCCTTTAAATTTCCAGCCTCAGGTTCATTAGTAATGGGCGCGGGTTCCTCTGGTACCTCTGGGGGAGATGCAACTGGCTTGACTGGTTTCTTGCGCGGAGGCCCAGCCCGACGTGGAACAGCTGGTACAGGCATAGACGCCGGACTCTTCGACGAATGCGAGTCGTCTGCTGGCGGTACAGCGGCACTTGCAGAGGCCTTGCGTGAGAGACCAGCTTCTGAAAATGCTATCAGGATCCAGACAGAGTGCACAAATTTTACGTCAATACATACCTGGCGACTTTGCGACATCCTCATGCGCCTCGGCGGGAAGCGACTGGGCGGGTGCTATACCAAAACGATGAGCATTTTTTGATAATTATCACGCATATATGCACTTACTTTCATCAATAGGAGGGGAAGAGACTTGGGGAGATTCTATAATTGACTTGGGTGCATCAAGGCTGGATACGGAGTCCGATCTGGACACGTCTTCGACAGCTTTAGGTGCAGGAGCTTCCTCCTGCGTCGGTCTTCTGACTGGAGGCTTCTTTCCAAAGACGGGCGGGGCCATACCCACGCGTGCGCCGCCCAACCGAGCCATGCGCGCTGCGATGGCGGCACGGCGCTGACGTTCCTCTTCCTCTGGGTCAACAGCTGCGGCTTCGCCCTCATTCTCGTCTCCTGCGGCGGCAGCGTCGTGTACAGCCACCCCCTCCGGTGCTTCTCCATCGTGGGACGCCTCGGTTTCTTCATGCGATCTCACGGACGTTGGGGGAGACAGTGTGCGCTCGACCGCAGCAGCAATCGCAGCGGGCGTAGACGCATCAGCAGCGTGATCGTCGTCATCAACAGGGGCGTGGACGACCGGCGGGGGCTTCCACTTGGGTTTCTCGGTCGCAGGCTTCGGTGCGAGAGGCGGCGGGGCGCCAAACGCGCCCTTGCCCTGCAGGGCGGCCATGCGGTCCTTGAGGCTGCCCGCCTTGGTGATGCTCTCCTTCGCATCCGATGCAGACATCCCGCCGGCCTTCGCACCGAGCGACGACGTTCCTGCATGCTCAGTCGGCGCTGTCGCCGTCGCGCCTGGTGACGCTGGCGGCGAGGGCGCTTTGGGCTTCCATGTCGCGAAACCCGCTGGCTTTGGCCTGGGTGCAGGGGCGGCCGCTGAAGCAGGCGCAGTCGTCGCCGACTTCTCGAAGGCTGCGATTCTATCGCGCAGAGATCCTGGCTTGGGCTTTGGGGGCGTAGCAGGCTGATCAGACATCGCCGTGTGGGAGGAGGTGGTGATGGTCTGGAGGAGGAAGAAGCCGCTAGAGCGCTGGGTTCTGAAACGGCTGACTTCCCACGATCTAGTCTGTTCACGCAATTCGGATTATTTCATTTTAGATTCAATTCGTTGTCTAGATAGTACAGTACACCGGGTGTGAATACGTCTAAGCCGCAACGCCGTGGATAACTCTAAGTTTGCGAAGCCAGAAGGGACCTGAAGGCATTTTAGAATTGCTACCGATGATTAGATCTCAGGGGCCACGCGTACCAACGGGGTCATCGTCCTCATGAAAGACAGTCGACCAGGCTCCAAGCACCCCAAACGACGAGCGCAAGCCACCAACTTGAACTCCTTCAGAGCTATACAAATCATACATAAGCAGAGATTCCGGGGAGTCGAGCCCTCTTACCTCCAAATCATACTTCCAGCTTCTCCAGAGACCTAAACACCGATAAGCGCCTGTGAAACGAACAGTACGGAGAGGATACTCGCGAAATGCCACTGCACTTGGTCATCTGGGGTCATCTTGACGTGGCCTGCCATTGTCGAATTTGAAGCATCTGTCATCTTGCCAGTGAAGAATATCACCGGGCGCGTTGGATGGTTGGGGTCGTATTCTGTGCGAATGACGGTGATGTTTACGGCGAGAGCGCGAAAGACCTCCCTGAACTCGGGATCTTCGAGCAGTGAAGTATCGACGCCGTTCTCCTAACGGACAAAGTTGATTCAGACGATGCAATACTTTGAGATCTGGGTATATAAAACACACATTGGCGTGATTGAAGCCTGAAGAATCATAAGAAGCGACTAGGATCAAAAGCAAGAAACTCACTCATCAAATCTCGATGATCACAAAAACAGAACGACACCGACCACGACCCCGTCAAGCCCGCCCAATCCTTCTCCTCTTCCACATTGGCCGGCATGACAATCTGCGTGAACGGCAAACTCATTGGAAAGATAGCATAGTCAAAGTCCTCCTCCTCTCTCAAATCAAGAACATGCATCGAAACAACATGATGCAGCGCCTGCACATGCTCCCAATTGACCTCCCCATTCACCCGAAAGGGCCCAAAGTTGGTCTCAGATCGATACCGGCGCATATCATACACATACGCGCGGGACTTGACGCGGCTCTGCTTCCGCGCATCTGCATGGGTGACGCCGAAGTAAGTATGCAGCCTCGCGATGAGCTGGCGGTCCTCAGCGGCGGTGTTTGTGCTCTCCTCCAGCTGGTCGATGAACCCCCGGCGCAACATCGCCGCCACCCAAAGCAAGTTCAACGACAGCTCATCCACATTCTCATACGCCGACCTCGGCGGCACGAGCGTCACCATATCCAACAGTGTATCCAGTATCGTCCGCGTCTCCCCGGGACGCAGCACCTCCCAGCAGTCGTCCTGGAGCAGTACAGTCTGTGCGCGTACGATGCGCTGGAGCTCTGCCTTCCAATCGATCGGTTTCCGCCTCGGAGTACCTTGATGCGTAACAGTCGTCCGTGGGTCATCAAAGAGCTGCGAGAGGTAGAGATCCCGCCATAGTTTAGAGTCCCCAGCAAAATAGACTATATACCGGAGAACTGAACAAGTCTGCGCAACGTGCGCGACATCGATAGGATCGCATAGGACAAGGATTTCTTCGACGAGTTCTCGGGGAAATTCGTTGATGAGCATATCCAGTGTTCGCGTACACACGGCGCTCCGGAAAAGGTTCAGAAACTCGCAGAAGGAATCAAAGCTGAAAGCGTTGTTCGAGAACTTGAAAGCCAGTCGTCACTAGCACTTCCTGCCGAACTGCCTTCCGGACCGAAATTAGCCCTCGACGATGACAAAGCGATTTCGGCCAAAAAAAATTCGAGGCGCTTCCAGTGTTTTGGTTCGTCTACCAGTTCACAGAACAAATTCGACGTCTGGGTAAACACGGTTCCTTCTCGAATGTACGAAACAGAATTCACAGGACGGACCACGGAAACACACAGCATTTCGTTCTTATACCTCCAAACTCGTGCGCCGTCCTTCGTTTAAGCGCCCAGCGCCGCTGATACGTTAAAAATAAAATGAACCTACGTGTATCAAAGCCAAAAGAGAAAAGCCAGTGCCCGAAGACCATCTTCCTGCTCGTTAACAAGTACAACAATTCAAACAGTCATCGTCACACAACGCAAACCGCAAACCGCAAACCGCAAACAAACCACTGATAAAAATCATTCTATTAACCAAAGCGTCTGACCCCTCCTCATCACTATAATAAAACGTGTAGATAGATATAAAATTTGACAATGCACTAGTGCGTTTCGTGTATGTTAACTAGTGGATACAAAAGTAGATGGGTTGGTTAGTGTTATATGTGCGTAGCTAGCGGGATCGGGATCGAGAAGAGAGGGCCGGGGTGCATGGGGTGATT
>QFFD01000555.1:0-15576 GCA_003314615.1 Pholiota microspora
AACGAGCACCCCGAGGAGCTCAATGTTCTCATAGAGAGAATGTTCCTTACTGACTTAAGCGACACAGTCTCCAAATGGCAAAGTGAAGCCTCTAACATCAGCCCCGTTGGAGCTGCCACTCTGGAGAGCTCCTCAAGCTCCAAGGCCTCTCCACCTCTCGATACCCCAGCAGACATGTCCATGACGAGCACCGTCCTAGGCTGTGTCCACTACGATCACCTCAAAGACGAGAAGGTCACCACGGCTACAGTGTCCCCTCCTCGCGTTTCCTTGTTTGATGCCCCGAGCCCAGCCAGATCTGCCGAGGCCTCTATCATCTCAATCGCCGAGTATTTCAAACGTAAAGCCTCAGAAAGGGCTGCACCTTCAGCTGGTACTGATCAACAGATTGACACCGCCCCCGAGGAACGCCCGGCCAGCGCCAACTCTGTCTTGAGCTATTTTTCGCCGTCCTCGTCTCCTGTACTACGTCAGAGTACTGCCCCAGGGTCTGTGCGCGCACCGAGCCCTCGGTCAGACTTGTTCAGGTTTTGGGATGCGTCCCCGCAGATGGAGCAAATGCCCAACCACGTACCGTCGCCGTCGATAGTCAGCGATGATCGTGGTAGTAATTTTGATGTTGAGGAGCAACAGCGCGACTCGTTGCCTACTGAAGTACAATCTAACCCATCCTCTGGCGTTCACAGCCCAGCACTTGCATACCCTTATACATCTATCCCATCATCCTCTTTTCGTTATTTCAATAGGCACACAGCACCTATTTCTGGCCCGATCATAGTGGAACAGAGGACATCGATTTCGCAAAGTACAGCGCCAAGGGCTTCAGCCAATCACAACAGTGATATTTCCTCTACTAGCACTGCAGTGCCCGCTGGGCGTTACAACTCTGGCATTTGTATTGTGCCACGAATAAGTTCGCCTGATTCGGAAGTTGGGACCGCCGTCAAAGATACTGCCGCAAACACCTCACAGCGTCCTGTGCGCGAGACTGCGTATACCATTCCAATGTGGCTGAATTCTGCTCCGCCTATTATTCTGACCGATAGGCCACCTTCGCCACCTTCTCCGACATATGTACCCTATACTGCCCCTCTCCCTGCGCAGAACAACATGTCCGCCGGTAGTGCGCGCAAGCCTAGGCCTCCTTTACCTGCTGTACCCACCGCGAAGCCCCCAGTGGTGCCCCCACCTCCGGTCATTATCAGTGAAGAGTCGCCCATGCGTGAGAGACTGACTACTCCGTTCGCCAAGGCATACCCATCAGCCTGGACGTGCCCTGACTTTTCCCCTATGCGTTACGGGTCACCTCCTACTCCTGTTCTAGCTTCGACGGGAGATGCGTGGGGTGGAAACTGGGGGCGTTCAACGGTAGCCTCCCCTCTCACCGACTCGTCTTGGAATACCCCCAGGTTGCAGCCTGTGAAGTACGATTATCATTGTGACCCTCAGGGGGGATTAGTCCACTTCGGTTCGGGCCCTACTCGTATCACAAATTATCATCCATTCGAATCTCCTTTGCCGCCTATGGCGCCTACGCCACCAATGCCACCCATGCCGCCGTCGATGTACTATACCGGGCCTACGTACACCCCGCCTTTCGGTCCACCCCCGCCCCTTGGGCAGCCTTTCTCGCCACCACAGAACTATGGCGCATGTCTGTTCCCGCCCCGAGAGCCGGAGCGCCATTTACGCTTTGTTTCACCGCCTTCGTCGAATAACTCCTGGTCCAGACCGTCTGCGCAGCGTGGTTCCCTTTCGCCGCCACCAGTTACGATACCAAATAACCCAGCTCAGCATTGGACACGTTATAATTACTCGTCGCCTGCGCCCGTCATACCTCCTAATTCCTCTCATGGAGGAGGGTGGTATGCCCATAGTATGAAGTATTCGTTCAAGGATGCTAGTGTTAGCTTCAGGGTATGTGATAAATATGTCTGAACAATAGTTGCTTGTTGATCGCGCTCCTGCATTTCCCCAGGTAGAGACGATATTGTTTGACGTTCATCGACACTTCTTCGAGCGTCATTCAGAGTACTTCAGAAAGCTCTTGTCCACCTATAGGCATTTTGAGGGCAATCATGTATTCCTGCCCGAGGTGAAGAAAGTCGACTTCGAGAGATTATTGTCAATATTCTATCCCACGTACGTGGTCTCCGAAGATTTCATAGCTTGCTTACTCACCGTTCTACTTCCAGTGACTTGAACACGCCTGACATCACCACTCTGAAAGGATGGACCTCAATCCTCACACTCGCACAAAAGTGGGACATGGCCCAGCTCCGTGTCCTCGCCGTCCAAAACATCGGCGACCAAGCCTGGCCGATAGAGAAAATAATCATTGCGCACCAACACAATCTGCACAATCCTGGCCCGGCATGGCTACTCCCAGCATACAAGGCAATCTGCGGCCGGGCGACGCCGTTGACTCTGCAAGAGGCGGAGCAGCTGGACATGAAGACGGTCATCAGGATCTGGGAGGTGCAGCATGAAGTGAAGGCGATGGGCGGGGTGCGCGGACCGCAGGAGGATGAGCGGATTGGGGAGTTGGTGAAGGAGAAGTTCGGGACGTTTGAGAGCACGGAGCGGCCTGCACCAAGGGCGCCGCCGATGTGGTAGAAGAAGTTATTTCGACTGTCGTCGCGTGTTGGTCCCTTTTTTGTGCGTATTTTCGCTACGTCCGCTCTTTTCGTTACCCTTCGCGTTCTGTTTCTTGGACAGTGCATCGCATGTAGTTATGCCCATACAATCCCTTTCGTTAATCTCGTTCGAGCGAAAGTCAAATCCTGTATGTACCACCACCCGTTTATTGCTTTATGTCGCTGTTTTTTCTGTTTTTTCTAGCCTGAGATATGGTGTGTACTATTAGTAGACTTTCGTCTCTCTTCTGTGACCTGGTAGCAGTATCTGGACCCATTATTTGAAAAGACTTTTGTATGTACTTGTTCAACTGACGTGAACTCTTGAGATTTCTATCAGTTAGTTCGAAAAAAAAATTCATTCAACGAATTCATCCGTGTTATACACCTAAAATCAAGGGGAAAAACAAATATAGGACCATTCTAATGTAAGAGTAATTCGTAAGTTGAACGTTGAGTACTTTATCAAGTATCTAAACGGTGGATTCCTTCTCAAGGCGGGCCATATCAAGATCTAGACCTGATTCCTGATGTATTCTTCTCCACAAATTCCTCCAAGCGTTACTAAAATCTGTTTCATAGTCATTAAAAAGGCTTACATTTGGACCGATGACCATCTCAATGAAAGGATCAAACTTCTCTTCCTTGACCATCTTCTGCAAGAGTTCTTTGCCCCGTTGAAGTTGCATTCCTGGCCTCCTCATGTAATATGCCTGGAAGTGATCCCCAACGATGGCGAGCAAAAAAATCCCCCTGAAGTTAGGGTCATCGTAGTGTAAGAATGCGGATACCCCCTGGAGCACAATTTGAAGGTATAGTTCCGAAAAAACCTTTCTGTACATTCTAGTGAGAGCTTTGGCATGGTGGTCCTCTCTGAGATCAATGGGTTTGACTTCAACGGTCATGATCGGAAAGTCCGCTGTGACCTTTCCGGCTTGAAGCATCGTTGCGAATACAAGGAAATCGGGGATAACGTATTCTCTCTTTTGTATATCAACCATAGCGGTTTGAGTTTCCGAGAAAATATCGATGTTGACAGCACTTTTGGCAGGAGGCGATGAATGAGAAATTGGATCAAATGAGAAGGATGATTGCGCAGGTGGAGTCTGAAATACAAGCTCCGAACTGTCTTGAGTGTCTTCTTCATCAGACAGAGAACCAGATCCAACTACTCCATCGGTAAGCACCGTGTATGGGTCGTCGTGTTTTTTGTCGAGTCCTCCTTCTCCGGGATCTTCTCGAATTTCGTGAAGCACTGATTAGTTCGCTTATTCGCAGGCTCTGTTGCAGACAAACTATAAGTTGTATGAAGAATGAAACTAGGTACAGACAACGTACCGCGAACAATATAATCAGTGTGCAGCCATTGTTGAGGAGCTATGGTAAGGCCCGTTACATCACACTTGCAAACACGTCAAGTATCTTCCCCCAGCCTCTGTATAAGCCGTACTCGAGATGTTTGCTGGAGTTTTTCTTGAAACCATTCAATACGAAAATAAATCCTGCCATGACAGTTTCGCATAACATCGCTAGTATGTGAGATGAGTGCTGCTGTGAGCTCAACGAGATGTGAATACGTGATCCAATGTGTCGGTACTGCTGATCCGCAAAGCTGGAAGCGAACATCTTTTATACATATCCTGACTGTGTGGCATAGGTGGAACAGGGATGTTTGCATTCCGATCAGGGCCGCTCTTGTAGGTGGCTCTTTGGCCGTACTTTCTGCAGCGTCAGTTAGAGTGACCGTCAATATAAGAAGTGGCCTATATAGACCACAAGAAGCTCTCGCATTTTGTATTTCTCAATTTATTCGACTTTGACGGTGGGATTTTGATTTTTCTCGGTCTATTTTTCGTGCAGTTTCAGAGGTAAGTTTCCGTTGTCCTGCCGGCGGATTCCAGACGGCGATATGATTATGGGCCAAAAATTACCGTTTACCCAGGGAATCACTGCTTCTCTCCATTCTCTTTGAGTTGTAAGAGGGTACGGTCAATCCACTGAGCCATTTTGGGGCCGGGAATTGGCCGGGTGACTAGAAACTTGCCATAAACGGCAATTAGGTACACAAGTGTGACACTGACAAGGAACCACATCACGTGATGTAAGTTATATTCGACGGAACTCCAACT
This sequence comes from Pholiota microspora, assembly GCA_003314615.1. Taxonomy (NCBI): domain Eukaryota; kingdom Fungi; phylum Basidiomycota; class Agaricomycetes; order Agaricales; family Strophariaceae; genus Pholiota; species Pholiota microspora. The sequence goes on from QFFD01000555.1 coordinate 4,766, forward strand.
TACTTCATCAACCAACTTCATCAACCATCTACACACTACGAAAAGCGACGATCTATAGCTATTCGCACTATGGAGCCCATTGTCTTGACTAAGGTTCCACCGCGCACACCTCATCATCTTGGCATACCGCCCTTTGGTTCCTCTAAACGTCCACAGGTATGGGTACAGCGTCACGCTCCTATGATACTAAAGCTAATCTAACTCGGATTCTAGGCAAGGAATGATGCCAATAATTTGCCACTCGTCAGCTTGCCCTGGTCATTAGTTCCTGGAGCATTCGATAAAGCAATTCGCCCACCACGGATGGAGTTTGGATGTTGGATAGAAGACGAGCGTATGCCCGAGATTGCTGAGCAGCTGGGATGCTTGGAAGAGGCGCGTGGCTTCCCAATTGACTGGAGGGTCAGATTTGCTCTGTTCGACAAGATCGGTGTTAAAATGAGGTTCAAAGAGGTCTTTACCGGGATCACAGACAAGGAAGTAGGTGACCCAGAAGATGGACTCTACTCATTCGGCTCCAACTACGATCTTGGCTCTCAATCTTTCCCGAAAGGAGAAATTCTGGTCCAGCTTTTGAAAATTCTTGGTGTTCAACGATCTGATTTCCGGTGGTGGGTCTCGACTGACGATTGGAAATGGAAACACGTCAACTTGGAACGGGAACGATGGTTGAAGGAGTGCAATGCCCGGGATTGGATTGAATGGGCAGATAGGGCTGTCGAAATTCACCAGGGGCATTTGAGACGAGCAGCTGAGAAGACGAATGAACAAGTAGCGGCTTCGGAGACATAGCATTTTAATTATGATTCTGTATGTAAATCTACGTTCAGCTTGACATTCTACTATACATTTCCGTGTTTTAACGTATACGATGCCTGCTATATCTCAAATAATGTATGTATTTTTGTATGTCCAAACTATACCATTGCTTCATGATTTAATATACGTTTTCCAATTTGCATCGCCGCGCTGTGCATGAGTAAAGTCACGCATGATTTAATAGATAAATTACATTATATCATTGTTGGCCGGTATACGCATGCTCGCATAGTCGTGTTGCTACTGTGAGCGACTGTCTGAGACGTACACTTTTCACTCGGAAATTGATTTCATATCACACGGACATAGCTATCAAATCCTAAATGAATCAAGTTCTTGCCGCGCACACGGAATTTTGCACTGTGTATAGAAAAATATAATGGCATCTTGGTATCGTACAGATCCCGATGGTGGCGCTCATTTTGCAGAGAGGCTTCCTCCGTGTCGAATGATTCAGAGTTTCTGCTTCATGCCGTGTAATATTGAAGTGGCTGCCACCTGTGTGCTCTACAAAACTGAGTAGAGACTTGGGTACGCGCTATTAAGGTGATATCCATGTCGGCGCTTGGTGCTATAAGTTGTATTGAGAGCAGAATAGAAATTTGCTGCTCAAGTCAATGATAGTATCAATCAAATTCTCAAGACGGGCCAGCGTACTTGTATCCTCAGATTTATGGTCAACTTACAGCTTGCATGACATGGAGTCCTGGGATTTCTACTACGAAGTTAGTTCCAAATCAAATAGACGCTAGAAGCTTGCCCTCAAGTTCATAGGAATATGGTGGAATCCTACTAGTACTTATACATGCATGGTTGATAATACTTCCAATTTACATATTACATAGACTTGGGCTACAAACGACATGCTCAGACTGTGGCACCTTTCAGTTCCTCAATATTGGCCTTTGTACAGGGCTGCTCAGGAGGTGAAGGCTCGAAAAAGCACGCGAACCGCCTCTCGAGTGCCTCATGCCAACGTCGTTCCTCCTCCAAGTCCACAAATCTCCAACTCCAATGGACTGTCGAAACCCACCACTTCAGATCGGCATATGGTACACAGAGTATGTCGAGAAACTCGGCTAGATGCTCTTCACTCCGTGGATGGCGTTCAAGCTCGTAGTTGGACAAGAATGTGTGGATGTAGGTAATATTTTCGCGCTTGCCCATGTCTGGTTTCCCTGTAAAGACCTCGGCGCATCTCATCTTTATATGCGCACGCTCCATCAATTTCAGCCTGACGCGGTACTCGACTGAGGTTCTCATGGGCTCATCCTTTGGGGCGTCTAAGCAGCCGAGTTTCTCTGCAATCTTATTCATATGTTGTTCGTCTATTTCGCATCCAAATTCGATGCGAGGAGGACGAATTGCTTTATGGAAAATTCCAGGTATTAACGACTGGGATAGACGGCTCCGTGGAGCAGAGTTAGCGTCGACTTGCGTCTATAAACCAGCTTCTAGTTAACCATTTCTGAGAGACGCCAATTAGAAACCAAATCGCACACCTGTTGACGCCAATGTCCCTTCGTGGGTGGGGAGCGGAGATGAGGAGAAAGGTAATCTTGAGGTGGTATGGTATACATGATTCAAATGCTGGTGTATGTTTAGGTGGCAAGGTTGGAAGTGGAGTTGAAGTTTAAGTTCATATCAATTGCAAGGTGTTACGAAATATATAGTGTTCGCTTGTGTCACGGGACGTGGTTCGTTCTCCATCCACATAACAATGACATAGGAGCCCGATATGCCCGAAGCATGCACGGAGATTCTGCGACTCCAGTCCGCCGAATTTGAAAAGATTCGCGGGAGCGGGTAAAATTTCCTGGAGTCGGTGAGCCCGAGGTAATTACACTTGGTCAAATTGCCATGTTGAATTCCACAAATATAAGAGAGAATAAATGATATAAACTTCTTGGTCGTTGAAGTTCGCATTCTGTCAAATTCAAACCCATACATCTTGGGCCATGGATGAAAGACTGTAGTATCACGGATGAACATTGCCCGAAAGAATGTTCCACAACGTGGCGCGGGTGATGCCATCCACGGATCGACCATTTGGGTTATGGGCGCTTAAGATCTATATTTAGCTATTGCAAAGCGTTCGTATGAACTGTGGCTAGATTTCAGAGGTCACAGGGGCCTCAATGTAGCACTTGCCCGGAGTGTGATCTATAAAAGAGAAAATTCTAGGTGTTCAGCCAAGTTCCCTTCTCCTCCCCGCAATATGCTCATCAACAAAATCTCGGATGGTTTCAACACGACGCTGAAATGTTTTATGAACAACCCTAGCTCTCAAAAATATGGATCATATCGTGGCTGGTGCTATGCACTGAACATGACGTCGATTGCTCTGTCTTGCAAAACATCAACAGAGCTATCAATAGGCCCCCAACGCCGGCTCATAAGCGATTTCATATCCCGGGGTAAGTCCCAAGCCTTTAATTTCTCAATCCGATTCTTCGTTAATTCCAGTCTATAACACACAGAGCCCAAAAACTCGATTGACCAGAGTACATATGCAAATCCAAATACTTCTCTCTTAAACCGCCAGCAGGATTCACCAGAAAAACACGTTAACGACAGTGATATCGAGGCGATGTTACAGAATTATGAGGGTGTTCAAACACTCGAACTGAAACCAGTCATTAACTGGGACCGGGTGGAGGACAGCAGTGACTTTCAACTTAGTCCCAGCGACCGTACATCATCTCTCATACCCGACCTCGATTTCATGCGTAGTCCACTTTTTTCACCTGGTCCTAGAGCTTTTACGTCGACTCACCAAATATTTGCTGGACAACATGCCGATCGGTATACCATACGTCAGAGCCTTGACCTTCCATTCAACACTGACGACCCAACGACCCCTCCTCCGATTCCCGATTACCACTACGCGCCTAACATCTCAACATCGCATCCGGAAAAGCTTTCTCGGACACTCGGATGAAGTAATCTTACAAACGACAATATGTCATTCCAGATTTTGTCGTGTTTGCGAATGATTCTGGCAAGTTAATGGACTACCCGATTGTAATTGCAGAAATCAAGCCGATCAACATGGAAACGCTTATCGATATGGATACGCCTGCCCAGGAGAAACTCTACAACTCGATCTTTGATGGCTTGACGTCACAAATCAGGATTCAGGGATTGTCGGCCTTGGCAGAATACAACAAGGCTCATATGCTCACAGGCGTCTCCTTACTTGGCATCGTTGGGGACCGTTTCCAAGCTCACTTCTTGAAGGCTCCGGACAACCCCCTCACCAGAGGAAAAGTAGACATGGGAATAATGGCTCAAAATGTGGACTATTTACTATCGATGACATCCGATGTTAATTGCTGTCTGTTTAATGAGACCAAGACAGACTTCAGCGATGAGTGGCGAGCCTTCTGGAAAAAAGTAGATCAGCAGCTGGAATTGGATCTCGAATTATTCCGTCTATAGCCCTGTTCCCGTTTTCTTCGCGACTTTCTATATCATTAATTAGCTATTCAGCATAGAAGTTGCGGTACCAAGTATCTAGATAAACTATTCAATCTGTCACGAGGTTCTGCTTGTGTCCCAGTCGAATTCCGGTACGAATTTACGGGTATGTAGTATAAAAATTTGTGACTGACAGCAGCAGCCACACTGACCGTTATTGGTTGTAGTACTCTGGGCAAGTTGGCAACTCTCTTAGAAAAGCTTGCTTTGGTGTCGTTAAAGTCGGTTGGGAGCGGGCATGGATGTCAGCCGTGTCTAAAGCTTGGTCACAGACGTATTACAATATCATTACTTACTTAGCTTCAACCGACGTGTACAATTTTCTGTAGTTCCCAGTCAGTACACTGTACTAGGCGCATTTGAGGTGCGTAATTTGAACAGAATTGAACGCGAAACGGTCACATCACAAGATCCATGACGAAAAGACGGCTCTCTATGACGGTCATGAAAACGTCAATAAAATTTTCAAGACCCAGCGTCCTTGTATCCTCAAATTTTGATCAACTTTGGATGTTGTACTGAGGTGGAGTCCTGAGATTTCTACTCAACTTCTAATCCATTCCAAAAATAGAAATCAATGCAATCGAATAGGCGCTGGCGGCCGGCCTCCAAGATCACATGAATATGGTGGACACCTACTCGTACATGGATACCGATACTTCAAATTTACATAGACTTGTGCTACAAACGACATGCTCATGCTGTGGCACTTTCAGGTGTCATAGATCCTGGCCCCGCTCCTTTCAGTTCCTCAACATTGGCCTTCGTACAGGGCCGCTCAGGAGGTGAAGGCTCGAAAAAGCACGCGAACCGCCTCTCGAGTGCCTCATGCCAACGTCGTTCCTCCTCCAAGTCCACAAATCTCCAACTCCAATGGACTGTCGAAACCCACCACTTCAGATCGGAATATGGTATACATAGTATGTCGAGTAATTCGGCTAGATGCTCTTGACTTCGTGGATGGCGTTTAAGCTCGTAATTTGACAGGAACGTGTGGATGTAGGTAATATTTTCGCGCTTGCCCATGTCTGGTTTCCCTGTAAAGACCTCGGCGCATCTCATCTCTATATGCACACGCTCCATCAATTTCAGCCTGACGCGGTGCTCAACTGAGGTTCTCATGGGCTCATCCTTTGGGGCGTCTAAGCAGCCGAGCTTCTCTGCAATCTTGTTCATATGTTGTTCGTCTATTTCGAGCCCAAATTCGATGCGCGGAGGACGGATTGCTTCATTAAAAAATTTGGGTATTAAAGACCGGGCTAGATAGGTCCGTGGGGCGGAATTGGCGTCTGCTTGCGTCTACAAGCCAACTTCTAATTAACCATTTCTGAGAGACGCGAACTAAGAACCAAGCCACACACCTGTTTGCGCTTCGTGGGTGGAGAGCGGAGATGAGGAGAAAGGTATTCTTGACGTGGTATTTTGTACATGATTCAAATGCTAGTGTATGTTTGGGTGGCAAGGTTGGAAGAGTAGTTACAAGTTGGTACGAAATACAGTGTTCTCTGTGTCACGGGACATAGTTCGTTTTGCATTACATAACATAAGGGTCCGAAATGCCCGATTCAGCATGCACGGAGACTGCAGTCCACCACATTTGAAAAGATTCACGAGAGCGTGTAAATATTTTGGAACCTACTTGGGCAAATTACAATATCGAAATCCTCAACAATGAGTGATACAAAAGTTTCGTCGTTGAAGTTTGCATCCTGTCAAACTCAAGCCCATATGTCTTGGGCCATGATGAAAGAATGATACTACAGTCTTTCGGGCAACATTCATCCAGATTCATGGATGAACGCTGACCAAAAGAATTTTCTCGGAGGTGGCGGGCCGCAGCTCAATTTGGGGGACCATTGGGCGCTTAAGATCTATATTTAGCTGTTGCAAAGCACTCGTATGAATCGACAATGGACTGTTACTGAATTTCTAGCCCACACGGGCCTCAATGTGCCACTTGCCCGGAGTGGGAGCTATAAAAGATGAAACTTCAAGTATTCAGCCAATATCCCTTCTCCACTCCGCAATATGCTCATTGAGAAAATCTCTGACGGATTCAACACAGCGCTCAAATGTTTTTCGAACAACCCTAGCTCTCAAAAGGAGTATGGCCTGTACCGTGGCTGGTGTTATGCACTGAACATGACGTCGACTGCTCTGTCCTGCATGATTTCAACAGAGCTATCAATAGGCCCCAGCACTGGCCCATAAGCGACTACATACATCGGGGTGAGTCTCAATTCTTTATTTCTCTGTCCAATTTCTTTAATTCCAGTCTATAACACAAAGAGCCAGAACACTCAATTGACCAGAGTACGTATGCAAATCCAAATACCTCTCGTTTGGCTCGCCTTCAGGATTCTTCAGACCAACCCAGGGTTGGCGACGGTGATACGGATATGGGGTTCATGACCCACCAAAATTTAGAGGGCGTTAGAGGACTCGTGCTGAAACCGGTTTTTGACTGGGATCAGATGGACGACAACAGTGGCTTGAGGCTTAGTCCCAGCGACCGTACAGGGGCTTTCCCACTCGGCCTTGATTCTATGCGTAGCCCACTTTTTTCCCTTGGTCCTCGAGCTATCACGTCTACTCCCAGAATATTTAGGCGCATAATTTGAACAGAATTGAACGCGACATGGTCACATCACAAGATCCATGACGTGTTTTACTTTCAGTCACACAAATGAAATAAGATCTTTTACCAACCTTTTGTCCACCACTTAAATCAGAGACGAGTCATGATTTGTCGAATGAAGGCCAAAGCATACGAATCCTTGTTGGTCTGACTTCTCACATAATTTCGTAGCATCTGTCAATCCGACATCACTTGAGCGATGTGATTTACTTGGGTGATGTGCCAGTGGCCGAGCATGTATGCAGCGTACAAGCACTGCACTTTCCCGATGGATCCGAAATTCAGCAACTTCCCAAATATGCCAGGCGCCGAGCTTCAAAGCTTCATTCTTTCGTGGTCCAACCCATACAACCCCAGAAATCGTGCGGGAAAACGTCGAAATGCGACGAAATGACGGCCTTCTATGACGCATAATTGATTTTCCAATCTGACACGGAATGGATCACGATGCATCATCGCGTTAATTAGCCCTTTAACAGAGGCAGTATTGCAGTAATGCAGACCATAGCCTCCCATGATACTCTTTTTTGAGTAGAGCTTATTATAAAGGCTACGGCTTGCGGCCCCTTCTTGCCTCGACGTACCATGACGATATCATGTGTTCCATTTGCAATCCCGACTGCCTAACGGTGAGGTATTCGTCTCACGCCTTCTTCTATCGTGTGCGCAGCTGACTGAGGGCTCCTATATTATCCTCGCGCTTCCCAAGCAATTCAAGACTTATCTTGAAATTCAAACACAGATGGGTATCAATCCGAGACTATTGGGACTCGTACATGTGCAAGGGTGGAAAATGACATATAAGTAGGCGTATCTCGTTCTCCAATATCTGTCCAGGAACCTCTGTGGACTGTTACATTAACCCAATACTATCCACTACGATGCGCGCCGTGGTTTACGAGAAACCGTTCACCGTGACAGTCCAGGAAGTCGAGAAGCCTACCATCCTGCACCCCGATGACATTATCGTCAAAGGTGAAATCAATCTCAATCCATTGACGTTTCTACCTTCAGACGACTGAAAACTCGTTCAGTAACAACGACATGCATTTGCGGAAGGTGAGATCGTTCTGTTGATGTTTCGGTTGTTTCTCAATCAAGCGTCCCACCAGCGATTTGCATATGTATGAGGGCCGAACGGCCGCTCAATCTGGGATTGTCTTTGGGCACGAGAAGTACGAACTATGCTCATTCTCCTGTTTAATAACCTACTCAGCAAGGGCAATATAGTATGGGCATCGTTGATGTACGTTTGAAACCGACTCGTGAACCGTTCGACTCAGCTGAATTTGATTCAAGGAAGTCGGTCCTGGAATTACCGTTAGTGTCCTTATTATTCATCTCATGCAGTCACGTAGACGTGGTCTACCCCATAGCTTCTCAAGAAGGGGGACCGAGTCGTCATGCCCTTCAACGTAGCTTGCGGGCGTTGCCTTAACTGCGAAGAACAGCGATCTGCTTTTTGTACCCATGTAAACCCAGGGTTTGTGAGTCAATCCAATCATTTTGAATCTCAGCGTTGGCCCAAACTCAAATCCCCAATCTTTTTAGGCCGGAGGGTAAGCTGTCCCCGCTTGTCTATTTGAGCATCCTAAATTCAGGTCAATCGTTAGAGCTTATGGGTACGTGCTTAGCTTGATTTTATTAGCTCAAGTAACGAACTATTCTTCGATAGTTACGTAGCCATGGGGCCTTATCCCGGTGGCCAAGCAGTGCGTTTTGACTTGGATTATAGCTCGAGCCAGTTCACGAATGAGTTGAAATATCCAGGAATACGTCCGGGTACCTTTCGCAGACTTCAACGCTCTTCTTCTTCCCCCAGGCACGGAGCACGAAGAGGACTTCGCGATGCTCGCAGACATCTTCCCCACTGTGCGTTTATATCACTGCCTTCTCAATTCTTTCTCTGACGGAAGTTCTTCTCCAGGGGTGGCACGGCGTCCAACTATCCGTGAGCTTACATATCTTAGCTGCATGGTATCCCATTCTTAGCTACTCATAATACAACAGGGTTTCAAGCCCGGCGAATCTGTGGCCGTATTTGGTGCTGGTCCCGTTGGACTCATGGCCGCCTATTCAGCTATTCTACGTGGAGCAGCCGATGTCTACGTTGTTGACCGCGTCCCCGAACGTCTGAACAAGGCAAAGGATATCGGCTGCATTCCTATCGACTTCAGCAAGGGTGACGCCGCAAAGCAAATTCTCGATATCCGTGGAGGGTAAGTAGTTTATTAGGATCTAATCTGATCGGTGTTCAATTCTTACTCTGTTACCAGGAAGGAGGTAGATCGTGGCGTCGATGGTGCTTTTATTTCTTCTGGCTTGGTGCTGCGAATGTATAGCTAAGACCGCGGTTTCTATAGCCGTTGGATATCAAGCGACTACTAGTGACGGGAAGACGGAACAGCCAAACGCAGTTTTGGAGGCTCTCATTCGAGTGGTGCGCCCCACTGGAGGCTTAGGCATCCCTGGACTGTATGTCCCAAGTGACCCAGGCGCTCCGGATTCTGCAGCGGCTAAGTCAGTCAATTACTCTTCTACCAGCCTACTCGACTGACGTCAACCAACTATAGGGGTTATATATCGTTCCCCTTCGGTACGTGCAATAGCTCGGTATTCTACGATTCTAGATTAATAGTCTGTTGATAGGTAAATTATTCGAGAAGGGACTGAGTATCGGAACTGGACAATGCAACGTAAAGGTAATTGATACTACAGAGATTATTGCACAGTGTTCTGACGTTTCGCAACCAGACTTATAATCGCTACCTGCGTGATCTCATCATCGCAGGACGAGCAAAGCCGTCGTTTGTCGTATCACACAATTTGTCACTCGATGAAGCTGCCTCTGCCTACGACAAATTTGACCGCCGTGTAGATGGGTACACAAAGGTTCTTCTGCATCCTTAAGTTATTCAATCATGTCGCAAACTTCACCTTCACTACGTATCTTGTGTACTTGTATACCATTGCAACGCACTTAAATCTGAACAGTTCCAAGAATGCAACGGAATGAAATTTTGAAAAGAGGGGACACGCAAACAACATGAGCTAAGTACGATTAGTGGATAGAAGAGAGCGGCAAAGTAGATAGTCCATGGCATAAGTAGACGATTGACAGCAAAACAACAGAGAACATAGAATCCTCAACACTCGAAAGCAGACTAGAGGCGAAGAGCATTTAAGCATCATACTGGAAAGAAGAATTGTCAGCAAAGTCCAAAGCAAAAAAAATCAGGGAGCTGATACATACCACAATCTGCATGGGACCAGGCCACCTGCTGACGGTTCCATTCCTCTGGATGAAGAAGTCCGTGTCGGTCTCGTTGATGCTCTCGACGATCCTCTTCAGCTGGCCAGCATCTCCCGGTGCACGGCGAATGTTGCGCAACTTGAAGATCACCTTGATCATCTCGGCGATGGTGGTGTAAGTGAAGGCAGTGCCAATGCAATTGTGGAAACCAGAGCCGTTGAGGTGGTAGGAGTTCAATGGGCGACTGGGGTTCACAGCAGTAGGATCGGGGAAGTCGGCAGGCTATGTATGAGGATAGTTATTTAGCAGTATGCCGCATGAAAAGCAAAGTCAACTCACGTTCAAGTGCGCACGCTTGAAGCTAGCCCAGATCATCTCACCAGCCTTGACGTAGATAGGAGGTTGGCCGGGTCCTTGGGCGATCTGAGCGTCAGCAGCGACCTTTCTCCAGAGACCGGGGTATTGAGGCCTCAATCCTATTCATTTACGCGTTAGATGTGATGGAAGAACACAACACTGGCGAATACATACTCAGTGCTTCGCAAACATAGCCACGAAGGAGGTCGGTGCTCTTTTGATCGTTCATGTTAACCAACTTGATGATGTGGGCGCGCTCCTTGG
>QFFD01000557.1:0-13001 GCA_003314615.1 Pholiota microspora
CTGATACAAGGCCTTCCTATTCAGGCAGAAAGGAAGAGAAGAAGATGCACACACTTGGGAAAAAGATGCAGACCTTATCGCAAGAGACTCCACCCACTACGACACGTTGTGGGCCACGAACCTTCTGGATTCCCTTTGGAAGATAATGGAAAAGTATAAAAAGGAAGGCCTCTGGCTCCTTTACTAGTCAGAAATGAACCACCACTCGAATCTACTACAACAACAACATGCCTATCTCCTCCACCAACCCAAACGGCCCCCATTCTCAACAACGTCTTGTGGATGCACTCATCAATGCAGTCACCACTAACATCCAAGATAGCGCGTCCCCCGAATCCTCCCCAGACACCAACGAATACCACACTCCAATAGAACCCACCCACTTGAACGAGCTAGGGCAGAAGCCATTAGACACAACCACGCTAGCATGTCCACAGGAGGACGTTGCTCTCCACAAATCCCCTCTACCAACATCACAGTTTCTAGTGACAAATCTACCCCAAACTCCCTATGTCACATAGAAGTTGAACTCACCCTGCTGGGATGTAGCCACGTAGTCAGATCCATGGAAGAGCCTCTTTTTTTTTTTTTTTTTTTAATTTCCATTTATTGTCCATTAGGGCATTGCCCTATGTCAGATGTCTACTACTGAGTACGCTATCGAATATATAAGCTACGCTCCATGCAAGTCTGCAATATCAGGTAATGTCGGCCTTGTGAGTGGCTCGATTGCGCATTGCGTGATAATAATGTGGGTGTTTCGTAGCAATAGGGAGGGATTATATGAGAATAAAATAAAACATGAAGGGAGAGAGAGAAAAGGCCAAGAGAAAGTAAAAATAGAGCAAAATCGCATGTCATGTCATACAGTTGTCTTGCTCGCAGGTGCTACGTTCCCATGGCTGTCAGCAAAACATTCCATGTCATCGACGAATCGCAAGACTGCAGCCAGGTGCTTCTTCTCCCCCAGAATGTCCACGTCAACCCTCCGCACACCACCAAGACTCGCCCTCAACACCTTCCTCTCACTTCGATACGCAATGCACTCCTTCAGATAGTGTCCAATGGTTTTGGGTGCCTCCCCACACTCCTCGCATATGGAGTTGTCTACCTTGTGCATCTGGTACAGATAGGCCTGCAGAGGCACATGCCCTGTCCACAGCTGCATCAGGATGCTGCGCTGTCACCTGGTGAGCTTCGCTGTAAGCGTCCTGAACTTTGCTGATGGTGCTTTCACCTCATATTTATCCATTTGCTGGTACCTCGGCTGTCCTCGGAAGGCCTTTGTGTACTTGTTTTTTGTCCTCGCCTTTATCCGCTGCCTCACCGCACTTCTGCTATCAGGGAGGCCCTTTGTAAGGATCCCAAAGTGGCTCCTCCAGTTGAATTCCTCACCCTCCGCTGCGTTCTTCACCTCCATATCCACCAAATCGCTCCCATGAACATCCATGTGTCCAGGTATCCACCTCATCTGCACCTGGATGCCCCGATGTCAATGCACCACCTCCTGGTAGCATCGGCGCACCTCCTCGATGAGGTATCCTCCTGGTCCAGCCTTCCGAGTGCGATGTGCTCGCAGCGATGCCTGGTTATCCACATAAATGGACACTAGCATATGCCTCAGGTCAGCTGTCTCTCTTTGCAACATCTCCATTGCCAGTAATTGACCCACACATTCGCCTTCATAGACCGTATTCTGCTGTTCTATTCCGAGAAAGTATCGCGCCACCTTTGCTGAGCGATATCCATAGAACAGGATCGCCGCCATGCCAATTCCTCCGTCATGTCCCGACCCATCCGTGAACACCTTTACGTCAGCCTCATCTTTGCTCTCCTGCAGGATTACCTCCTCCTTAGTCTCTGCAATACATGTCGTCAACTGGGATTCCCAATGTAGAGCTTTGGCCAGGTAGTTGATGGTCTTGATTGCAGCTGGCTTTATGCATATTGTCGACAGGATGCTGTTCAGCGCCAATGGGTGTCTCTTCGGCAGCTGTCCTGCTGCCCTCTTGACATCATTGAACAGTGGGTGTTGTTTTGGTAGCGATGCCAGCTGCAATCTCCCTTTACTCCTGCAAATTCTTCTCCTTCTCACACAAACCTTGCTGGACACCACACATCTACTGCATATAATATGCTCGGAACCACGACAGAATAATACATGTGTCTCGCCATTTCTCCTCGCATCCCTGTGACCACCTTCAACAACCTTTGGACCTGCGTCAGCCACTTCGCTCCCTTCCCAATTGCATACACAGCATGTTTCTTGAAACGTAACTCGTTGTCCATGAGAACCCCCAGAAACTTGTGTGAGTCTGTCATGGTCACTGTATGCACTCTGTCTAATGAGAACTCCAGAGGTGGTTGCTTGATTGTTTGGCCCAGGTGTTCTGGGACATCTACCTGCCGCTTGGTGAGCCCTAGCACAGCAAACTTGTGAAATTTGTATGTCAAGTGATGTGTTGCCTCCCATTTGCCTGGACCTTCTGGCTCTGCAAACACCTCTTCCATCCTGTCTGCTGCCTCCTCTAACGTCTTTCCTGATGTTGCAACTATAGCGTTATCCACGAAATTTGTTACCAGACTGTCATTGGAGTGTGGTACCCCCCCAATCTGTGAGGCATTGAAGTACCAATAAAGAAAGGGGGATAGATTGCATCCCTGGTCCAGTCCGTTCTTCACCACGATTGGCGCTGACTCAAAGTCATCGAATAATATCACTGTTTCTCTTCCTGTCATCTTGTCATTGATCCAATCTGTATACTCCCTCGGCACACCTCGCATTCACATGTCATCCACCAACACCGGCACCACCATATTCGGAAATGCCCCCTTCATATCCAAGGACACCACTAGCACTTCCTCCTTTTGTCTCTAGGCCCTCTTCGTGAAATCAACCAATAAATACAGTGAGTCCGTTGTAGTACATCCTGGCCTTCCCCCAAACTGACAATCCGGTAGCAGTCCCAGCTTCTCTGTGTGATATTCCATCAACTCCTTAATACACGCTGACAAGAGTTTTGCTATCACATCGAGCAAGGCGATGGGTCGATAAGCCCCTGGTGACGCGTAGCTCGTCTTTCCTGGCTTCTGCAAGACCACCGTGTTGAAACATTTCCACCTGGCTGGGTAATGTTTCTGCGTGAACGTGGCCCTGTAGATTGGACCAAGGAATGGGGCAAGAAGGTCGGCCGCATGTGTCAGGACTGAGTTGGAGATTCCGTTCAAGCCAGGTGCCTTGTAGGAGTTTAGTGTCCTCGCCGCTTGGACAATCTGCACATCAAAAATTTCCTCAAACTTGAAGGCTGGTGCTGGGTATTCCTTGTCAGCATTGATGCCTATCGCCTCCGGTGGTGGATAGAAGAAGGCCTCATGTAGCAACTGGCTCTTCTCCTTGTTTCCTTGCACCATGGTCTCGCCACCACCCGCTGCCGGCTTTTTCAGCACTGGAATGTGTACTTGTCCTCCATCCGTCTCCAGCCCACTTGTGAACTTGTGAGCATCCCAGATATTCTTTCCATCCACGCTCTCTAACCAATCTTCCCAGTGGTCGCATTTTGTCTTTCGAAGTAGATCAGAGAATGCCCCTGTTGCCACTTTAGCATCCTCGTGCGCTGGGTGTAGCTCATATCTGCGGAATTGATTTGACTGCCGCTCCAAGTCCCTCATATCCTTCCGTGCCTGCACCAGCTCCTCTGTCCACTACCTCTTGGCATATGGCGAGGCTTTCCATCTCGGGACTACTGCCTCCACCACCTCCAGAACCACCGCCTCCACCCATTCCACTGCCTCCTCCACCTCTGCTTCAGACTGTAACTCCCTGGATACTACTGCTCTCTCCAGTTTCTTCTCCAATTCCTTACGAAAAATCTTCCAATCCGTGGCTCGGTAGTTCCATGGTAGCAGTCCTCCCTTATGCTCCATTGGGAAGTCGATTGTCGTCATGATTGGGAAATGGTCTGCTGTAGGGGGCTGCTCTTCAGGATGCACCTTACATTCCACCACCCAGTCCATCAATATGTTTGAACAGAAGACCTGGTCAGGCCACGTGAGGTTCCCATGAGAGTTATGGATTGTTGGAATGTCCTCTGGAAGTGCCATCCCCATGTCGTATTGTGCCAGGAGCTCGATGAGCATTTCCACCTCATCGAGTGCACTGCCAGTGAAAAGGCAGTCATTTTCTGCATCCTCCCACATTGGATGGTGTCAATTGAAGTCTCCTAGCCATATATCCCCTTCCTCTTCCTCATGCTCTCCATACTGCACCTCTGTCACCTCCCTTCCTTTGAAATGCCTCTGCAGAGCCTCCACTGTCTCCGAATGCTTGCACGCATTGTAGATGTTGTACAGATTCACCACCCCTTGTGCTCCTTTCATTCGCACTGCTACCACATCCAATGATTCCACCTCTACCGGTGTCCATCCCTCCGTTAACAGATTGCTCCGTATCAGTGTCAGTGCCTGCGGCACTCACACATCCTCTCCATTTCCTCTTCCGCCTCTTACATAACCTGATAGGTACACTGACGTCCAGCCTAGAGTAACTCGCAAAAGCTCCTTGAAGTTGAAGTGAGGCTCCTGTAGGCATATGATGTTGTAACCCTCCATGGTGCTGTGGAGTGTTACCAGTTGAGCCTCCCATGACTTTCGCACATTTTGCTGCCAGATCTGAAGTGTCGTTACAGGTGTCTCTATCATTGAGAAGGTGCACTGCCCTGAGTTCCACCTGGATTAGAACCCATCTGGCTGAGCCCTGCTCCTTTGAAGAAATTGTCCACCATCACCTGCTGCACTCTTGACTGTGACATGCTGGCTGTTCGCCCACCATTCATTCTGCCCCTTCCTCTCAACATGTTCAGCCTTGGCCTTGATGTTCCCGCCTGTGTTCGTCACTGCTGGCTAACTATTTGGTGGCAACATGCTGCCCACTGGTTGGCTCCTGGCAGGCTGAGAGCTGAGCCCCTCAGAGTTTACTCTCGGCCTCTGCGCTATGCCTGGTAGGGCTGTCCCCAGCGGTCCTTTCCACTCCGCGTCCGGCCTCCGCGCCTCAATCTGCTGCCGTCTTCCTTCCCTTCCCATCCCTACAACCTGTCCCTTCATTCGCTGGTGCTCGCCTAACTGCTCCACCTCTTCATGACACTCCCATGTCCATACTTCCTTCGTGGGGAAGTACTTGTAGTTGTTTTCTGGGTGGCACTCGCGCAGTCTACGCTTTTCCTGCAGGAACACAGGGCAATTCCAATCCCATGCCACATGGTTATGCTCGAGTCCCTCCTTCACGCAACTCGTGCATCGGAATGCTGCCCTTGGTGCCTTGCACTCTCTTCCTGTATGTGCTCCTGCACAATTGGGGCAGACAACCTTCTTGTTTGGACATTGTGCTGTGATGTGCCCTGCATTGACCAGCTGGCAGTTGTAGCACTGTTTCGGGTCCTCCTCTAGCTTTCGCACATCTAGGTGTTGTCCCTCCATAATGAGTCCTTTCTGGATTACATTGTTGGACATGTCTCTGTTACGCAAAGTCACCACCGCATGTCCTGCTTACTGCGCTTCCTTCCAATGCTTCATGTCGCGAAGCCACCTCATGGCCAGAATTGTTCCAGGATTGAGGGTGTTGTCCCGCTCGACGTAGCCCCTAGTACTCAGCAGTACTTCCTTCAAGGATGCTAGCACGAACTCTACTACCAGCTGGTATAAGTGGTCCCAAATCACCGCTGACCCACCAAAACTCTGCTCGAAGGACTTCCTCACTTCTACCCCCCTAATCCACTCCGCCACTTCCAATGTCTCTATCTCCAGCACCACCCCCTTGTTGGCCAGTACCTTCACTGTGATGAACTTTGCCTCCAGCGGTCTTGTGTCCACTGCCCATTCCCATCCCATCCAACAAGATTGCGGGCACCACAATGGTCCCCCAGACCAAATAGAGTAGCACCATTGACAACGCTGCCACTGACCTCCTCCCCCTCAAGCAGCACCTCCTTGCTCCGTAGAAACCAAAGAGTATCATCCTTTGTCTTGATCTTTGATGTAGACTCTTTGATAAGTTCCGCCTTCATTGTCTTTGTGAGCGGCTGGTTTGCCGCTCCGTTTCTCACCACATTTGCCTCTGGTTGCGCAGACAATCGTGTAGATGCTATCTTTCGTGTACTGCTCATGTGTGTGTAGTGCACCAACTATGGAATGGACAATGATAATGTAGCTTTACTGTATCCTAATGCCAAACTACCCCGAGATCCCTCCCCTCTGTTGCTTCGAAAAAGCGTGGGAAGAAAAGGAGTGGTGGTGGTTATGGATCAAGGACAGTTTTTCGGAGAGCCTCTTACTCCATGGACCCCCACCACAGTCTCTAGCGGTGAATCTAACACCTCCAGCCACTCCACGCCCACCGTACTGGTCCCAGACTCCCCAGCAAACCAGCTCCCTTCCTTGGGAGACAGAATTGGAGAACTCCTATACCCTCTGGTACCCAAAGGCGACTTCCCCCTTCCCTTCAAAACCTTTGAACGACACATCCACAATGAAGAACGAACCAAAGAACTCATCCACACTGTAGAACTCAAGCCTAAAGAAATGGCCAACCGCATCAATCTCATAAAGAATAATCTTGTCACGGCCGAACAATTACGTGCCGAAGCAGACATCCTGGTTATCTCTACCCGGAACTGGTATACCCATCTCAACACCAAACAATTCCACGAAGCCACCACCAAATTCTTTAACCAGCCTCCACCGCCCGACCATCATGGCAGTATTGCAATCTGGCTCCCCTACTTTCTGGCCGGAGCCCAAGAAAGACCCATCACAGTCAAAAAGAAGACTGTACGTTTCAATCCCCTTCCTCCGAAACCACCGGCTCCTCAGTACCCCACACCTGGACCATCCACTCATCGCCCTATGCCAGCTCCCTCTAGGAAAGGGAAGCAAGTCCCCCAGTACTGCTGCTACAACTGTGGAGATCCTAGCCACTTCAAAACCTACTGCCCTCATTACTACTGCAGTGTCTGCAGAAAGAACAAACCAGGCCATTTCCCAAGCAATTGCCCAAAATTCCAGAACCACTACCCAAACGATGATGACCGACGCCCCAACAATGAAGAGGACCACTATGATGACTACATTCCCAAAGCTGAAAGCAACATGTCTGGGGAACCCCACTACTAAAGTCAGGAGTCTTCAATCTTGCGAAGGGGGTAATGTTATGAATACCCACTCTTTTCCCCTTGCTTACTATCCCATGTACTATTCTTATCCCAGGAGTTGTCACCTGACTCCCATATGCTGTGTGCTCTTGTTCCCTTTCTACTATATATGCTGCACACCTTGTTCTACTCTAGGACGCGGCCCTTGTTCTTTTCTTTACCTTGTTTCCTTCTTGTACTTATAGTCCCATACTTGTTCCCCTTTCAGTGTACTCTCTAGTATTTAAGACCCAGTCCTAGCATACTTATTCCTTAGCTAGTTCTTGAGAATCTAACCTCTTCTTACTTTGAACATTGCTCGACCTCAACAACTCTGAGTTTACTCATTTGTTGTGTGTCTCAAAACTCGAACCGAAGTCCAACTATAGACGTCTTCTATAATTGTCCCTTCGTGTTCATAACATCAACAGAAACATCATACTAATAGATGGAATTAAAAATTTAGTAGGTTTTTAATGGATAAGCAATATGTTGAAGTTGAGCACAGAGGAAGATGTGCAGGATTTAAAAATATATTTGCATTAAATATATCTACCAAAAATTTTGTATCAGACTTAAGCCACCACTCAAGTCTAACTCTAAGATCAAGACTCAAGAATACTCTCACCCCGGTTTGAGTGTGCTGTGAATTTGGAACTCAAATATAGCAAAGTTGCACATACTTATTCCTGCCCTATCTAACCATCCAGCTGTGTAGTATAATTAACCACCAAACATACAAGTTACATTGAATCTTCCTCTACACCAGTGAAGAGGTCAAAAAAAATCTAATGATCAATTAGAAGTAAGCATTTGCATATTACTTTTCAACAAAGCACCTGCAACTACTAAATAGGAAAGATTATCCATTTCAAGTCAAATATATTTGCTGAATTTGAAATGTGCATCAATTGATACACAATCAAGTATCCAGCAAAGATAAGAGACCTCAAAAAGAGAATCCCCTGACGACACAAGCCAGTAGTGCAGCGGCAAGGTCATCGCGTCCGAGGGGTGCAAGCAGAGCCCAAGGAACTGGGGCGGCAAAAATAAAATAACCAGAAATGGAGGCGGTGCCTCCATAATAGTGGTTAAACTATTAAGAACAGATACTACACTTGATCTAAGCCAAAAGGCCAGAGTGGTAAGGTTTCAGAACGTCGGATGCGGGTTATGATTTGGGAAAGGGTGCACGGACCAGTCACATGATGATACGCCAACCGCGCGCTTGCCGCCACAACCCAATATTCAGATTTCATCTTTGACGACGCGCACTGCTTGTATCGATTCTTCGCCTATCTCAAGGCTAGCCAGCTGAGCGGGTAAAGCTGACAACTGTTGCACACGTGTGGGAATATTATGAAATGGTATTATGATGTTGCAAATATGATCTGCGCGCTGAAGCTCCTTTGATTATTTCTTTTGCGTGTAAGCACTGGAATAGATAGATCCCGTGTCATCACAAGGCAGTGAAATTCCCCACCTTTGTGCTACCGCGAAGCCTGACAGAGCCTAAATAAATGATCCTTTGTTTTCGAAAGGTGGGTTGACATGTTCAATCATTTATCGTTCTATCTTGGGATTTTGCAAGCTTTTCTTTGGACCTAGATAAATACGATAGGGCTGATTACCCGGTCCTCCCCGAATCGATGAGCAGATATGGCGCGTCTATCTCACTGTGAAGCTTCGAAGCGACCAAGTATCACTGCGGTTAGACAGCGGATCCGGCAAAGCAGTCTAGGGAAACGTGTTCCGGGACAGATGACGCAAATACTACACTTGTGACTGAACAAATGGATTTCCAACATTAAATTTCTCAGGAGAGGGAGATTTCGGGACATGGTGAACCCTCGTTAGTCTTGGCTGAGGGGCACTCAACAGCCGCATTTTATGGCTGCAATATGTGCTTGAAGTTCAGGGCGCTTGTTGGATTATTGAAACATGATTTTATATGTTGTACTTTATCAGAACGCATACTTCTTCTGCCCGAGCTCACGCTTCTCCCAGCGCGGTGTAGCGTGTCAATCTAAGGCATATATATAACCCTTGGTGCGTGCCACTGACTTTGTTCGCTTAGATAGCGCGCAGCTAAGCAATAAGCGATCATACTCCTCTGTTTCTTACCAGCTGACACATGGGTCAGTTTGTATGCGCCGCGGCATCCTACATAACATTTGACGCTCGTTGTGTCGTCGCTATAGCTTGCGCCCGAAGTGTAATGTCTCAACCACCAGCTATCAGAAGCTTTAGTAACAATTTCTAACATTAGACTCTGTGTACTTCTCTGGTTCGTGGAACCGTGGGCACGTTAGGAAAGCAGTGGCATGACCTCGGATCTAATATTGTGGGGTTCCGCTATACCTTATCCTTAACAGAAAGAGCTGGAACGATATGCAGTGAGTTTTTGTGGACTCAGTTCGGTAGCTCAAGCAACATTTACTTACCGACAGATGATCGTGCAGAAAGGCACCTGGACGCTAAGACCCACGGCAGCAACCCCTTCATCAATCTCGCGGATTAAGTATCGGCCACGACAATTCTATTTGTCATATACCCATTTTATCTTGGGGTATTACTCCCAGGACAGATCGGGATCCGCCAGGACTACAACCATACAAGAGAAGAGGTTGGTCGAACATAAGATCTGAGACTATCTTCTCTACCCACCCAACCCAACAACAGAGTGGTGAGCGTCTTGTCTTTTACCCAGTCGCTCTCGTCGTTGTGGGTGTCTTATGCTGACTTTTACACATTGCCTACCATTCCCCGTGTTCGAAATTACCCCTATTACCCCGCAATCATTGATCAATGCACTCGCAGGTCGCGAGATAACTTACTTCGACGACATCCGGACTCACGAGCAATCAAGACATCGCATAGATTATCTATACAGCATCGACTGGATATAAGACTTCTAGGGTCGTAGAATCGTCACTATATACTAGACATCCACCTCACAATGTCGTCGTCTTCCTCAACTGCCCCAGCACCTGCCCCTCTGAAGAAGCAACCTTATCCGTTCTGGTTGGGAGGCGTCGCCGCTACGATTGCTGCATCTATTACTCAGTGCGCATCGCTACCATCCTTTGCATTCGCTACAAACTGACCAATTGCATTCAGCCCATTGGACTTGACTAAAGTCCGTCTGCAGGCCTCGGGAGACAAGCGCATGCTCGAGAGCATGAAGAAGACGCTGCGGACAGCAGGTACGCATCGACCTCCCTTTTGTCTCTCGCATTCCCTCGTACAGACCCCATGATCGCCCTCACCCCACCCAATTCACTTCTTCCGTGAATAATACCCACACTGACATCTGCAACGCGCCTCCGCATTTCTTCTTCTCCCAGGCGTCCGCGGCATGTTTGATGGCATCTCCGGGACATGGCTAAGGCAGATGTCGTACTCGATGTGCCGTTTCTGGGCCTACGACGAGAGCAAGAAGCTGTTGGGAGCGGGCAAGGACGCCCCGGCGTGGAAGCTTGCGGCCGCTGGTAGCATGGGTCCGTTCTACTTCGCGTATTTCTGCATTGGGGATACTGACACTTGGGAGCGTAGCGGGAGGCATTGCTGGCTTTGTTGGCAATCCCGGAGGTGAGGAGGACCTTCACTCGCTTGATACGAGCGCTTATTGAGGAATCGTTCAATAGAGATCGTCATGGTTCGCCTACAAGGTGACTTTGCGAAACCTCCAGAGAAGAGATTCAACTATAAGCATTGCTTCGATGCGCTCTTCCGCGTGAGTTTCATTTCCGTTGCTAAATTATACACAATGGACGTCACACGATGGCAATGGGGGAGATGCGGGGTATAACTGCCGATGACATCAATGATGGGAAATCAATGTGATTGTGGACTTAGCGCTTGATTCGCAACCCGAAGCGTCCTGGCACTGGCACTGACTTTGGTTTTCATACATTTTTAGATGGTCCGCGAAGAGGGCGTATCGTCACTTGCACGCGGTGTTACTCCCAACGTATTCCGGGCTATTCTAATGAACGCCAGTCAACTTGCATCGTGAGTCTACCTTCTACTCTGCGACATAATACTCAAGTAGAATAGATACGATTTCTTCAAAGCCGAGTTACTGAAGACGAAATACTTCGATGACAACATTATGTGTCATTTCACCGCCAGTTTCGCTGCCGTATGTTTGTCTCTTGGATGTATTGGAGGGGTGAACTGACGGAAAACATCTACAGGGAACGGTCGCTACCACCGTATGCTCCCCCGCTGATGTGCTAAAGAGTCGTATAATGAACGCGTCGGGACCTGGGTCTAATGTATGTCCATCCCCCACCATGTCTCGAAAACATTGCTAACCTTTCAAATAGTCCACTCTGGCTGTGATCCGAGAATCGATGAAGAACGAAGGCCCGATGTTCATGTTCAAAGGGTGGCTACCGGCTTGGACGCGTCTTCAGCCAACGACTATCCTCATATTCTTGACACTCGAACAGCTGAAGAACGGGGTGGATTGGTCGAGAGCACAGGGATACACGTTGCTTTGAGGCACATTGAAAGGGATAACTGGCGACGAAATATGCTCCGTTGCTGGTGTGCAGGGGTGACGGACGCTTTGTAGTATCTACCATACACAGCAGACGGCAGGTGATTAACATTGATCTCTCCGTGTAAAGTTCGTTGCTGTGGTTGTTCATTGTGAACGTACAGTGGGGATTCCTACTCTCTTTTTGTACATTCAACACTTGCATTTTCATTTCTATACATTTTCATACGTTTGTTGTGCTGTGCTTTGCATTTGGAACCTTTTTGTCGCCTATATATATGACATAGCCTCGCAGCATGTTCTGTGGTAGCGTAGACGCCCTGGAGTCAACTTGAGGCCACAAAGTTAGTCACCTGATCTATTTTTATAACGCAATTTGAATTTGAAATTGATTGACAATTCTCAGCCTGTACTAACGACACGCACCTCACCCACCCGTGGCAATGTCGCCCAACAAGCCCAAGTTCTCAGACTTATCTGCAAGGAACTGAGACGCGTTATTGACAAGCTGACAGCAAGGAAGATGCGCAACATATCGCCTGCAATACGAAGTACAGATCGACATTCTTTCAGCAGCCTCTATCTCTGACGTCTCTTTGCTGGCTTTGGGTAGAACGGGCATTAAGATTCAAATATTTAATTCATGGAATGGCGCTCCAACGGTGAGACGGAGGCGAAGAAACTTTTCTGGAAGTTTGACATCACTCGCAGCCCTGACGGCCAAGGATACGAGAAAGATTATTTACGCTGTTCTCAAATACGTGTCGCTTGAGGTTGGTATCCGTTCCTTGTTCCTTGCAACTGCCTCATCTTACCGCAGTCGGCAGCAGGCTGTCGTATCCTCATCAATGCCTTCTTAATGCATCTCGCATCGAACCTTGAAACATCCACGTCTGGTGTTCTGACTGCTCCGGAACCTCGCGTTGAGAAAACAACACTCGGGCTCACAGAAAATTTATCTGGAGAGGTGGTGGACTGATCTTCTAAGGTGACAAGGCCGCACGGGGTCAGTGTATCTCTGCTTGATCCCATTCCTGACTTCAGCCATGTAGATCGAATTATCAAATCGCAAGCTTTCGCTTTGAGCGACCCTGAAACATACAAATTGCTCAGTTGCAATATCTACGAAGCCAAGCCTGAAGCACTGTTCACCACAACGTCACTCCCTCAAGCGGCAATGGCCTCTGTCCTCAAGGCGCCTTGTTGGGCACGCTCTTACAAACATGGCCCTTTAGGTTGAAGACTTTTTGTTAAAGTATATACGTCGTGGTCCCCTATCCCAGTTCCGTCTATTCCATCGTACTTCCTATTTC
>QFFD01000564.1:0-42280 GCA_003314615.1 Pholiota microspora
CGACCAACCTTTCGCTTCTGTTTGGGGATGAATAAAGGTTTCACTTGAACATCAACGGTATTGGACTTACAAAGGCGTCCTGGCTTCGTCGCCGCAATTCGCAATGCTAAGATTTTTGAGGTTGTTGAGATATGGAAAAGGTGCGATGACGCTTTTGTCGAGAGAGCCCGCAAGGCGCAAAGTGAGCTTGCTGAGGCTGCGAGAGGCCGATAAGATGGAGATGACCGCATCCGCGCGGAAGCGGGGGAGAACAGGAGTAGTATGGGGGTCGTGGCGTTCGGTGCACACGTCGAGCTCTTCGATGTAGCCGCAATACGCACGAGGAACATTCTCGAGGAATCCTTCCAGCGCCTCGAAGTCATTCAATCTGACTTTCTGCACACCATTGTGAGAAAGGGCTGGTGCCACGCACAGAAGCTTAACAGCACACCTTGAATTGAGCAGGTACACACGCCTGGTATGTTCGCTGGTCGACGCGAGATAGAGCTTTGATATCATCTCCATCCAACTGGAAGATGATTGCCAGCTTCATCTCGTTGGGGAGGGAGTGCCATGAGGTTGTAGAGGCCATTGCAAATGGTAATTAGTGTGGAGGCGATAGGATTTTGTTAGGTGGCTTTGAGCAGATGACGGTAATGGTCCACGAGGCGGCTGTTATATACTTATTTTTACGATGGGCTGGTCCGATGTCCTCGATTCGCGAGCTTGTCGGGAGTGGGGAGGAGCCTTGGACATGTTAGGTGATGCCGTCAATTCCTGTGTTGTCAACATCTCTCCGTTGCTCCGACGGTCAAGCATCTCTCGATCCTGATCACGATTCTGCATCCATCTCACGGCACTCAGCAAATCATCCCCGTTTCATCTCCTTGCGTACTTAGCGTACAGCTCTCCTATTTTTGGCCCCATGTTGCACACACCCCCTGCCCTCCTTCCGAATGCCTTACATAGGCAATTGGCGTCCATACCCCGACTGCTCTGTGAGAGCGTGTCTTGTTCTCCGACAGGCGGAATCCATCTGTTAGCGATGTCTGCTCAGATCCTCAGCGTCACCAAATGTCGCCCCACCGACTCTCACGGGTCTTTTTGCCACAGGGAAAAATCCTGACATGCATGGTGCATGCGCCATATTTCTGTACGTCTGCAGGGACACAAGCATGCGCAGTTTTGCTTTACCTGCATTGGCGAAACGCGATCTGCGTTGCCATTTTCACAGAGATACATAGGCGACAAAGGACATCGATATCACACAGACAGCGCTCTGCAGTGCGCGATGAGCGTCATCGATTTCCTGTTCACGCGGAAATATGTAATCCCACTATCTATTATCTACCTGATCCTTTGCGGCGCAACTACGAGGTATCCCCAACTCGAATTCTTGTGTGGTGCCACGCTATCACTAGTAGTTGGCATGACTCGGGCCTACACAGATTCTGAAGCTTAACAGCCTGTAACTGGAAAAAGAAGGGCTACCCGAAGCTTGTCTATACTCATCTTCGCAGAAATCAGTCAACAAATCGCATTGGCGCCCTCGATCACTTCCCCACCGCAGTCCGCGGGCGCCTAGTACTTTCTTGATATCATGCTTTGAATGTTCACCCGTTGTAGTCGCTTAGCTTAACACGCGCGTTTTGGTAAAGTCAATTCCTACATTCCTCTTCCAGGCAATCAGCTAATTGGTTCACTTATTAGTGTTACTAGTCAGTCAGGTCAGGCGCATTGCAACCTCTAGCTTTGAACAGTAGATCGCGGTGTGTTGACCGATACGTATACCCTACTATAAAGCGTTGTTTTAGCAGCTATAGCGCGGAGTCCGTTTAACAGCTTACTCCAGATCCATGTACCCAGGCTTGGTTATTTCGAGAGCGAGCTCGAGCGTTTCTAATTTTGCGACGCGATTAGATGATTTATCCATCTCCCCAGCCAAAAAGCAATACCGAGGTTTTTCTAACATGACGAGCGCTGTTCTCCAGTCTTCCATCGTTGGACGTGCATACATTTTCATCGCATCAACTCTGCATCTCGAAGATTCACCTGCCCACCTTCAGACAAGGATATAGTTAGCCTTGTTCACCATGCAGAAACTACAATCTCAATCTCCATCTTAGATATTCAGAAGATGATGGGACATGTAGAAGCTAAAAGATAGTGTTTGGCAGTGCCTACTTACTACTTTGTCCGATTCTTATCCATGCGCACTAGATGATGTTCTAATCACATCACATGTGCAGTTGCATGTGTGCCAGACGCCACAGAGTCGAATTGGAGTTCTGGATCTCTCTACAAAGACTTGAAGTAACAGTTACAAGTTAAGTTCTGCCCTGCTTCTTCGCCCCGATTCCATAGGTAGACTTAGCTATAACGGTAATCCAACATTTTGCAGGTACCTAGGCGTGGACTAGGTTCAGGAATAAATTTCTACACTCCACCACGGTATCGCCCGCCGACCGATATCCATAAAATCATTACTTTAAACTTGTTCACTAACGGCGGCCTTAAACGTCAGTCAAACAATGTTCTTCGTGTTCTGTCAAGCTGAATGATTATCTGATGAGTATAGCTTTGTCGGACAAGCCCACGAGGAAAGTACTTGTACTGCACTTTGCACTCATCTTGCGAATAGCCTGGTTATCTGTGTCCTAGGAAGCGAAGCACCACAACAGGGTATTGCTTTGTGGCACACCTCGCCTGCGCCTTCCTCCGAGGCTGTGCGAATCATGATGGCTCCACAAAAGTAAGTTGTCTATTTTTGAATTGGCGTCGCGCGCTGATTATTCAAAGATTCCCCGGAGCTGCCGGAAAATGTGCTCAAAGGCACATTTATCACGGGCGAATGAGGGTTGCTCGCAGTCTGAGGGGACATGGAACGTTCAAGAAATTGTGATCATTTTGACGTGGTTTCGACTTCGTCTTTACGAAGTTTACGGTTGTCCCCTCATACATATGTTGCTCAAACTGGTGATTGATACTATGCATGCTACATTATAATTGAGGAACAAGGTTGCCTTTGTCTTGAAGCTCGAATGTTCATGGTTATATATCGAATCTCATCTGAGTCGACCTTACGTATTGACATCTGTATCGAATGCCTTCACATGTAAAAGCATTTCTTCCTCAACATTCGAGCTTGAGCATCTGCTCCAGGTATAGTAGCACATATGGGCGAAACATGCTTCCTTTATGCTACGAGGACCACATATAAATCAATGCACACAGCAGTTTCCACAATTAAACGATCTGTCAATGGGAAGGCGGGAGACGATGCGGGGTGCGACCAACATTGGAAATCAGCGCGCATCCTGAGTACGACCTCACCGGGTCTGGTGGGTCTGTCGGATGCCTGTCCGAGGCTCTCACACAGTGGATTTAGACAGATCTTTTGAATTGGGATCATCACTCTGTGCGCTTTGTTTTTTTCTGTTTTCCTGTGGTTGTTTTGATGGTAGTAGTTGGCAAGTAGTTGGTGTGTATTACCGAACGGAACAATTTGTCAGCCGCGCATGTTGGAAGTAAGTAAATGTGCGCTGTACATGTCTTCCTGTCGCTCTTCGTACTAGCTTGTTTTGGCTGCCCGCCGTTGTCCAACAAGGTCCACGGTAAGTCACCAAAGGGCTTCAGGATAAAATTGACGTGCAATGTTCAGAAAAGGCATGCTTGGTATGTAAGGACGTAGGAGCTACGAACTCCCTAGGGGGCGCCACATTCCTGTGCGGTGGCGTACAAATGTTTTGCACAAATTGTGATAATGAATGGTGGTGGGCGGGCAAAATACTGTTCCACTGCCATTGACAGTGCCAGGCATCAAGCTTTCAAGAATTGCACTAGGCACCGAATCCAGTCCTGTATTCAGTTCAATTCAAGATCTCCGACCCAGCCGCCATTGCTGGGTGAGTGCTGTTCCAGGATAAGGTTCTCATATACGGGTGTGTAATACCTGCAGAATCAACCACCCCGACTACGAAAACAGAAATATCTTTCCTGCGCAGCAAAGAAGGCAAGCACTCGAGACTGTCGGGTCTCGGGTAAGAGATGGGGGCGGGAGCGCCGCTGAAGAGAGGTAATTGAACGTTCAGGCTATAAATCTCCGCTTAGTTGCGTGTCTGTGTCTGCATATTTCAACTGTGAGTGATTGAATATCTACGAGACCGTAATTGCATCGGCATCCGCTGCGCGTAGCACAGGTTAATCTGGGCAGTAGATGTGCTGGCGTATACCCGCTCCGAGCGGGACCAATAAATGACCACAAGAGAGCATTAATCATTGGTGGAATGACAGACCACTGATCCGAAGTCCAAGACCAATTTGTGGCACCGAATTGACAGAATCCTGACAACTTTGCATCCTCTGTTTTTCTCTGGAAGAGGTCGCCAACATTCCAGTGGAGAACCTGGGCCAACCAGAGACCTGATCATTAGACAGGATCAAGAGCACATCGCCACAGTCATGATCACGAGTAAGTATAGTCGTACAGAAACCCAGACTCGTCTGCACCAGTCATTAATAGAACAAATCCTGGGTTAGATATTTTTCAGTAATCAGATGCCCAGACCTGTGGCGACGCCGATTGCGGTAAAGCCGACAAACACACGGAGTGGACTCGTTGAGTTTTTCGACCGTTCGAACTTCGGAGTGGCTCAGACTCCGAGATTCATGCCTGCATATCACGAGACAGGCTTTCAAAGTTAACAGACGAGAGATAGTCGTTACAAAGCTGTCTAAGCCGTAGAGTTTAGAAGCGCGAAAGGAGAGTGTAAGCAATGACGGTCAAAGGCGGGCAAGAACAGAAACCCGGAACGGATTTCATTGTTTGTCTATGATTGTTAAGTCTTCCATTGCACCGCCACTCTCACCACGGACTTTGCCTGCGCTTCCCAAGCGCTTCCTCTTCATTTCTTTCACCATCTCTGTTCCGATGCCTTCAATGCATTGAATGTTCCCGAGAGTCGCGCATTTCATTTCTATCCGATATAAAGACTTCCCCGACTGTAATCTCGTATGCGTCAACCACTCCTATCACTGATTGGCAGGCTCAGCTACTGCCGAATTCCTCCTTGAAGATTTCCGAGAATGCACATTCAGCAGACAACTGTGTTGATAGGGATACCCACCGGGCGCACTTGATACTTAGCAAGGGCTATTTAGAACGCAAAATACAATTTACAACAATCAAATCGCTGACAGGGTAGTAGAGGTTGTTCGTAAAATCTTTCACGTTGACTGTCATATAGCTTAATATTGTGAGTCATGAAATCCTTCTGCGTTGTCGTTTTTCTAATAATTCCAAACAATGCATGTCAAGGTGGACAATAATGGAATACTGATTGCGACTGGTCTTCATGACGGCTGCTGGAATAAATTGAAACAGCAAGCAGTGTCAAGTTATCGGACTCATCATGGTGAGTAACAGCGGGCTTGGATGTGCTCTCTTCTGACTGCGAACTAGCCAACGACCCGATAGACTCCGTGAGCATTGGTCTACCGGACTCTCGCAAGTGACCAAAGCCACATGTTTCAAATAGGTTGCAAACATTCCAGACATTTCCGGCGCAGTGAGTGAGTTCAAAGGAATAAACAGAGTATCTCTGATTTGGTACTCCCTTATGGCAGAATGCTTCAGAAATGGAGCCGTGGAAGACGGCGTCGAATGAAAAAACTGACATTATGGTGAGCGTCAGCCGATCGTCGCCATTCACGTTGTACACCCTTTCAGCAGCTTGGTGCTTGATTGACCAACGCGTTGAACCTAATGTCAATAAGCAGCCTCTAGTGCTAACAATATTTTGCCACCACAAAGTAGGTCACCACGTCGCTCAACAGTCTGAAAGTCTACATCGCCGAAGTCTGTACCCAAAATAACTTTGAAACATGTCCAAACGTTGTATCTGCGACCCTGGGCCACCTCTCTTGTTTTATCTTGACCTGGTCCTTTACTCATGGGCGCTAAATACAACGATGATTTATCTAACAAAACGGCGACGTGTCGGAAAGTTCTGGCGTCAATTGCATCGTTCAACGAATATCTCCAAGAAAACAGCTCTCATATCCCCTCTGTCCGTCCTTCACTCCGTTCTTACCAACACTGGAGTCACTTCAAGATATCTATCCTGTTGCTTTGGTCGAAACAGCCAGATGTAAGCATCAAGGGTCACCAGTCACCTGGAACAGGGAGAAGCCCAGCTCCAGTTGGAGAAAGCAAAGCCTGGTTCCCCAGCTCTTTACCACCGACTTCGTCTAACATGTACCCTGGAATCGAGATGACTAGATTTTTACTGCTCGGGGCTGGATCCCTGAACCCATTTATCCTCTTTTGGGTATCCGCCTGCCTGCTTTCTCCAGTCTGACGACCCCCTTTAACGATCAGATGTGGAGACTGGCAACGCTGGCTCACTTCCTGTTTCTGGTATCCTCTCTTCTGGTGACGAGTCAAGCCACGCACCCGACTTACGCATGTTACTCTCATTGCATTTCCCGAGCTTTTGACTCTGCACGGTCTTGCTGCTAGCATATTCTATGGCAGTCTCGACGTTCTTTTTGACTACCATTGCCTCTTCTAGAACTCGACTGTGTTGCTTCTCTGCTAGTTTTCATACCTGCGTTTCTAGCTTTCTTTCTGTTTTCTTTCCCCTCCCATCAATTCCTGCTCTTAATTTTCTTCACTCTCCAGACGCGCCATCAACGTATCTCTTGACATCTCTGGACTATGCAAACCTCGTTCTGTGTTTAAGGTTGCAACATATATCGGTGGAAATCTATCTAGGTTTATTTTATCTCTACTTCCCACGCTGGATTCTCAACCGTACGTCCAGGTGTTTATATAAAGGGTGCCTTCGCAAGCGTCACCGATGATAACCTTCTTTCTAGCATCATGGACATAGTCGAGTCTCAGCAGTGGTTTGCGAAGAATTTTTTTTGCCTTTCAACCCTTCGCCCCTTGACCTTGAGCTCAATACCGAGAAGGTCTGAGTATTAGAGTAATATTGCCATCGGAAAGCGCTAAACTCGGCCTCATGTCGAATTAATTGCCTAATTAAGCAATATCCGTCTGACTGCCGTTCACTTTCTCTTCCACTGTTGGCAATTGTGGAGTTTCTCCCTTTTTCCTAAATTCCTGATCAATCTGCGCTGTCTTAAACTCTACTAGGACCCATAATGTAATGGGTGATAGGCTTTTGTTTTTCGAGGCAAGTGGTACTATGCAAACGATCTCCTTGTGATCACATGTTACGTGCACGCCACCCGAATTGCGTCTGAATATCTCATGATATTTCATGACTAGTCCTGAGATTTCTGCGTCATTTTAACACTTACTGTCTGTGAAAAACTCGGCTCGGTCATAAAAAGAAAATAGACATCCTCGCGTGTCATGCGAATTGAGTTGGAATAGTGGATGCTTGTCTCCAACATTCATGCTGTCCCATCGAAGTGTACATGAGATACTCACTATAAATAAGTGGCGGACACGCTGTCTCTCAAAGCCTTTCAAGTGCCGCAGGCGAAGTCACATCGGTTTATCGTCAATGGTACATCTTTGCATGAATGATCATGAGGGCGTATTCTTTGAAACAAGTATGTATGTAACCACACACACACCATTGCTAGGGTACCTCTAAATCGTATGGATCCATGGGCGCATACGCGTCAGGTTGAAGGATACTTTTTGTCAGCGTCAACTTCAGTGAAAGGTAATTCAGTTAATGTACTCAATGCTCAAGTCCTTGTCGGTCGCAAGGCAGGCGACCCATTGTCATATCCGAAGACTATATATTCTCATTGGTGCCAGTATATGAGGTTTACCCATATGTCCAGCTAAGTAATCAAAGAGACACAAGCAGGAGAGCGGGGATAAGAAAATCGACTTCGCCTAGATATGAGATTGATGGTGTGCCCAAAATAGATCGTTATATGGAAGGTTTCCGACGCAACTGAGGGTGGATGATCTGGAGACTCATGCGGGTGGAGGAGTGATATTGAGCACCTCCCCTTTCCTCGGGAGCTCGAAGGGAACATTAAAGGACACGTAGCTGGATAAATTTACGAATCCAGTGCCGTATGTACCAGATAACAGGTCGCAATTGAACGTTTTATCCAAGGTGCATCTGTATTCATTCTCGAATCCCCGAAACTCTCGCATATTCCAGTCAAGGAAGGTTCAGATGCAAAGCACGGTCAAATTTTGGGAGCCCAGTTCGGGATTGATATCATGTATCATGATGGAAGTCACAAATGGGTCCAAAATACACAGTGGCACGTTGCATAGGCATTACACCAACAAAAGACCCGTAGTCTATCATCTAGACAATGGGGAAGTACGTTATAGTCAATTGAGTCCGCGTCCGTTTCATTCAAATAGAGCACCAAAGTGCGTCTCTGAAGCCGACGGCATTCTGCTTCAGTGGAACCAGTCATTCAGAGCTTCCTCGTGAAATGGACTAATAGTGGCTTACACGACACTGTAAAAGACTGACATCAATCATGTCGAGATTCGTCCAGGTATCTTGAATATCTTGCGTAACTTGACAAACATCCTCCTAATATTCTGACCACCTGAGAGGCATGGCTAGCTACAGGCGTTGCGTACGGCTGACCTTAACCGAGTACAATTTCGACAAGGGAGTGTGTAGCACTAGCTTGAACCAGGGATGAGCTAATTGAATCTGTCTGATCAGCTATGTTCTCCTCCAATGTTTCTCCGTCAGATGCCACACACCCAGCAGTCTGACACAAAGAATCCGTTATACCGCTTCTTTGATAAAGACCTTTTTTGAGACTGCAGCACGCACAATTATTAATGGGGCTGTGCCACTAGTAACTACTGTATGTAAAGTACGTACCTCCGATATCCGATTGATTGTGTTTTAAACGGTGTGCGCCTCTTTGTGAGGTACTAGGCAACCTGGCCGACGGCTCCTGCAATCGTAGAAAAAAGTTCAATACGCAAATGGTTCACGACTGTGTTCAAATTCGCGCAATCAACAAGCAATCCAGCTTATAGCGATCGCCCATATCTACTTTCTTTGAATGTATTAATAGTACTGTCGATTTAGATAGTGCTTTACATCTCTGGCAGCTCCGAAGCGCTTAAATTCCAACGACCCTTCATAGTAGAATGTTACCATGAGAAGATCAACAACCTCTCGGTTGTGCGCCGTACCTCGAGACGAGTTCTTCATGTCCTTTAGCGTCAGGACAATGAGCGTTAGCGATGTAAGCCAAGTAAATGGGACAAAAATAGCCTCACTGATCTCCTTGGAGGTCCGCTGTTGTGATCAAACCCTGCACAAATCTGATTCCAATTCAAGATACGCACGACTCTACTTACCGCCTCTGGGAATTATCGTAACTTTATAAGCTCTCATGTCCAACGACATGCGTCACCTCCATTTCTATCCTTATTCTTCCCTTTATCTGCGGAGAATTGCTCTCAGTATCACCTCTCAGGACACCAGTTTGACGGAATGCAAATCCCAGCCATCAGTATGGGACACGAAGACTACGACCCGCTCTCATTACAACCACCTCTCTTCGAGACTTTGGAAGAAAGGACTGCGCGTCTAACACGAGAGCGCCGCGAAAAAGAAATCTCAGACAGAATCGACGAAGAAATAGAGAAAGCCAGCGCTGCCGAACGCAGAGCGCCCAAAGCCATCAAAATTCTCTTGCTGGGTATGTAGATTGTCCTCTCCTAGTTGCCTAATAACTTTATTAAGAAATATATCTCTCTTATGCAGGACAAAGTGAATCCGGTGAGCCGTCTATTGGTCTCGCGTTCTGTTTCACAACCTAAGGCCTTTCACCAAGGAAAGTCAACAACGCTCAAAAGTAAGCGAAGTATGGTTTGCCTTTCATTGATCACTAAGCTGAATATACCCCTTAGACTTCCAGCTTATGTATGACCAGAGGGTAGGCGCCCATAAGCTCTATTCCACATTCCATAAAACTAACGAATTGACGTAGTCGTTCCGCGCTGAACGCGCCTCGTGGAGAGCTGTCATCCAACTCAACGTTGTGCAGTCTATCCGTACAATTCTTGACGCCATGGACCGTGCCCAAAGGTACGACCACTCGGACCAAACATCTTCCCAAAGCCCGAAGAGGTCTGCCGCTTGCTTGACGCCTGAATTAGTGGAAATCAAACAGCGCCTGACGCCCCTGCTCGAGGTTGAACGAATCCTAATACACCGCATCACTGGGGGCGGCTCCGAACTCATGCCCCAGGAAAAGAGTACAGCTCCATTCTCCAAGCCAGGATTCAAAGAGATTGCCATAAACTCTACCATACCCTGGAAAAATACTTTCAATCGCCTGACTAGGTCTGACCAAAGGAGCAGCTTTGATAGTGCCGACGGAATAGACTGGGAGGACAGCGAAGATCCCTGGCCTATCTTGAACGCGTGTATGCAGGATATGCTGTATCTTTGGACTAGCCCAATCATTAAACAGCTACTCGTGAAGCAGAAAATCAAGGCCGATGACCTTAATGGATAGTATGTGCTTCAACGACCTATCTTTGTTCAAACCTAGTGAGCTCACCTATCCATAGTTTTCTCGATTCCCTGGATCGAATAGCGGGAGCCCGTTATATTCCGACTGATGGTGCAAATCTGCTTAGTTTTTGAACACGGAAGTAGTAGTCTGAGTCTTTCTCTAGATGACATCCTTCGAGCAAGGCTCAAGACACTAGGTACCTAAATTTATTCTCACTTCCCGGTTCAGTCAAAGCTGATTCATTCTAGGCGCCAGCGAATACCGCTTCAAGATCAGTACGAGTAAGTTTCAGCATATCTATTCCCTCATCCAAATCTTATTCGTGCGATTACCTTTGGACTCTGGAGACGGTCTTTCAAGAGATTGGAAAGTCTATGATGTTGGTGGACACAGATCACAGGTTAGTAGCCTAGAATTCTTCTATTACGATCTCACCACTAACAACCTCTGACAGCGACGTAAGGATGCAATGTACACTTCATAGAAAGTTCACATTTATCTCATATATGGCCTGTTGAAACAGCGGCTTGGGCTCCTTTCTTCGATGATATGGATGCTATCATCTTCTTGGCCCCAATCAGGTGCGCTCGTGGTGCCTTCCTAACTATCTAAAGATAGAAGGCTAATCAAGTATACTGGTCCCTATAGTGGATTTGATCAGGTCCTTGAAGAGGATCACAAGGTTAACAGATTGGTCTGTTCGCGTTCAATCTTGCCTTTCTCAGAAGACGATACGAAAGTTACCGCTTTATAGGAAGATTCGATAAAGCTATGGACGATGATTGTCACGAGCGAACTTCTGAAGAACACAAATATCATCCTATTCTTAAACAAGATCGACATCTTACGCACAAAACTAGCCTCCGGAATTAAATTCAGCGAGTTCGTCGTGTCATATGGGGACCGTCCAAATGATGTAGATAACACGACGACCTGTAAGTAGCAGATTTTCAAGTTATTTATTCCTGAATCTAATAGTTGTTTTTGGTAGATTTGAAGAGAAAGTTCGGTAAGTTTCGAACGTGCCTTTTGCTTGAGAATGGTTCTAATGAAGTGTTCTGCCAGCTGGTATCATGCAAGAAGCGTCCTCGTCTCCAAGGACCTTTTACTGTCATTACACTACTGTGACGGTAAGTTTCGGTATTGTGAGGTCATTAAATTTCATCGATCTAATGGAATCTGTAGGATACCAAGTCTACCAAGTATATCATATCTAATCGTATGTTTGTTCCGTCTGATTCTCGAACAAGACTCACTGACATTTCCCCCAGTTAAAGATATGTTAATGCGCCAGAACCTTGTTAAAACTAACCTAATGCCATGAATGAGGCACACCGTTTCATGATATTTGGACTGCATTACAAAACAGATGTCAGTACAGATAAAGTTATGTATGTATCATGCTGTATCATATAGATAGTGACTGTGAGCAAACGATGATTATCGAAGCTGCACGAGCCTCACTTGTTTCAAGGCAATTGAGCGTACGTCACACGTTACAGGGCGCAGGAAGTTGCGCTTCTTCGAACTAGACCGAAGCCGAACTGGAAAGTTCCCTGGAGTAGTGTTCGTTGGGCAAACTTCTGTGCTGTGTTGTGGCACTGTATTACTCAGCGCAAAATTGTACCTAGGAGGGGGACTGGGAATCTGATTCCAGAAGTTGGCTTAATTTCGGACTTCCTGGGGAAGGGACGTAGTTTTGAAGCTTTTCAAAATTCCACCATAAGGCTGGTCGTCCACCGTGACCCAAAGGGTGACGCTCCCAACGGATTTCTAGCTGTCCCTCGAGCAAACCTTTACTCCCACTGAGCGCAGGATTACACAAAGCGGTTCCAACATTGCCGACTTGTATTTTCGGAGGGACGGTCGGGGTAACATCAGTTAAACTGTCAGCCAGATCCTCGACAGGTGGTAGGTGCAGTAAAAGGAAAGGGATAGGAGACGACTGAGCCCGCAGAATGGCTGATTTCGTAAATGCTGACTCAGAGATGAGCAATGCTACAACCGGAGTAGGAGACCGTTCAAAGGGGAAAAGTTGGAGGGCGGATACCTCTTGAGACATCGTTGAGAAGCGAAATAGGACGCCTTCTAACTCGCGCACGTAGCTGGGGCCCATCTTCTTTCTCTCAGCTTTGCATTGTCCTATCACACGGATCCGACGGCGCGAATCGGATGTTGAAGACAGATTCGATGACCTTGAGTCGTCGGTATTGTGTGGCAACCACCACCATCCCAGAAGATCGATCCCTCCGTCTTCTTTGCCCCCCACGCACGTCAAGGACATGGACATTGTCTGCCCTAAAAGGTCTAGTGAGCGCTGCTCGAATGCATTGCCTCGTTCAACAGTTGTCGTTCTAGACGAAGATCTAGATGCTGAACCTGATAGATAGTGTCTTCTTTCCAGTTTTCCTGCAATCAACGGACTGGGAAAACAGTGTACTCTTGATTGAAAAAGGGTGTTCATCTGTCAACGCTGTCTCCTGAGCATAACGAGGCTATCAAAGCCTGATATCCGGTCTGCTGTCTGATAGAATAGAGTCAATATGAGACAAGTGCATGATGGTAAAGCAGCCTGACGATGAGAACAGTTATGGTTGCCAGAGATATTAGATGAAACTATGCAGGCAAGAAAGAAATCCAATGTGAAAAAAAATTCGAAGTTGACGTTTGCCTCATGTGACTACACATATACATCACGCGACTAATCATTAACGCGCGTTTTACTGACTTTGGTACTGAATCTCTATAAACCAATGATAATGGATTATGGCTGTCAAGTGGAAGAATTCCCGGATGTAGGTTTTGTCTCCATCACCTTTTGCACAGATTTTATTTGACACAATTTTTGCAATACGCACGAGCAAAGTGACCCTTGAACGCGTGAAGGATAACGGAATGAACATTTTAATATTATTGCATATTGTGCAAACTGTTTAGGTCATTGTTCATCTTTTCCGATAGAAGTAAAACTAAGTCGAAAGCTCTTTAGCTGGCCCACTTAACATTTTGTGAGTATGCGAAGTGCAAGCGAAGGCGGCATCTCAGCTTTCATTAGCGCCCAACAACATCAAGACTATGGCGGTCCAAGTGGGTAAAAGTTCCCTAATTTTTGTGAGGTCTGCGAAATAGTATTTTGTACCCATACGTTTGAATGCTCCCCAAAGAAATTTATTGCGCACCTAAATCTTTTTTACACGAAATCTCGTTTTTTCCCCGCGCAAATTTCTCAAGTCGCTCGTAAGTGCTTTCAGTGCCCCGTAATAATGTTTGCTTTCCCGAAAAGATAATATACATCCCCGCATTTTTTGGTCATTAGGCTTGCCGTAATGCCGTAATTATCTAACTGATGCGACTTTGACATCGCTTCGCTTCTGCCGATTCTGCCGCCCTGACCCACATTCCCAAGGCTCAGGAAAGGAGGGTCCTGTTTTGACCTACCTCACAACATCTTGCGTGAGCACAAAGGAGTAAGTAGACAAGAGATAGGAGATACACAGAAGAGCTCATAGGTGCCCAACACCACACATTGAGGCCGCTTCGGCTGAAGCGGCAGAGGCTAAGCGAGCTTCAAATTGGATCAATTAGCTAATTAAGGCATCTCGGCAATACCGTAAATATAGAACAATGACAAAATCCGCAATCAGTATTATTTGCGGGACGTACTTTACGGATACACAGAAAATATTAACGGTAAATAAAAACACTTACGGATGACTCAAAAATACTTGCGCGATGCAAAAAAAAACAACGTTGGGGCTCAAAAAAGATTTCAGGGAAAGATAAATTCTTCCGGGGAGTGACCAAAGGCATTTACGGGGTGAAAATATTATTCCGGGGAAGAGAATATATTCGCGGTCATGTAAATGGTGCTCTGATAAGTTATGGGGACTTCAAGAAAAGTTACGGAATTTTTACCCGCTTGGACCGCATACAGAACCCGCGCATTCACGAACGAATAAATTTCTGCACGCCCAAATTGTATGGGTCTCCTCGAACAGAGGTCTCGTCAAGCGAAACAAACTGAACTCATTGTAGCTACCCCAGCAAAGATTAAGTGTTATGTGCAGCGAATGCAACGACCTCGGCTTGTGTTTAGGCGTGAGGCCATTCAATGTCTGCAAGAATTACACTGCAAAAGCTGACCATAATTACAATAGATGTGCGCAAAGGTAATAATTGCAAGTACAACATGTAAGTATATAGCTCCATATTCCAGAAAGAAGCGATAGAAGACAATAACATATTGTACGGATTCCTACGGATCGATACTAGGCAAATCTACTTTGAGCTCCTTCAATATCTTCTCCGTTGTTTCCCATAGCTGTGCAGCCAGATTAACGCTGAGTGCGTTCGGGCTTAATTTTGCAACATGCCCAACCGGTTCCAAATAGGCATATCTATATTTTGTAGCATCTTCTTCGATAAGCGGGGATGCAGCCGCGAAGCAAGATGTGTATGACCCAGCTTCGGGACGCATGAAAAACAACTCCATGACGATATTTGCAAGTATTGGCCAAGGGGTACGGTCTCCGAAGGTGTTGACTTCTCCCGGGTGTATTGGGATTGAAATTATCGGAATGTTCCATTCGTCCAGCCGTTTCTGTAGTTCTCGAGCGAAAAGAATAGTCGCCAGCTTGGTCATGCCTTGTTCAATGGGTGTGAGCAAGAAAGCAGAAACAAGTGGAATAATATGGTTAGATTTGCTCACTGTAGCGTGCCCAGTCTGGATAGAAGTCTGAGCCAAACTCCTTATTGAGATCTTCCTTCGTCTCGAATTTGAGATCAGGAGACATTGCATGTTTTTGGGTATGAGCAATAGACCCAAGCTGAAAAGCCTAAGTCTTCACAAGAACACATACAGAAGGCAAGCAACGCACTGATATTATACGGACATCAGAGTTGCTTTCTTTGGATGTCTTTATCATCAAAGGTAACAGCGTCCGCGTAAAGACAAATGGGCTGAAGTGACTAGTCACAATATCAGAATCGGAAGAGGGAAGGTGCTTCAACATGCTCACTTTGTAACCATGATGCTGCTGATACCTGGTGGCTCATAAGCAAAACGATCAAAATGAGCGCTCGAATTACCATGATGTACCGTCTTTGGTTTCTTCATAAGCACCCACAAGTCTAAAGGATTGCAGCTGATGAGGGTGTCAACGTTTCGAATTTTTGATAACTTACTGAGCTGCATTGTTGACTGAATACGATGTGCATCAACGATGTAGTTCAATCAAAATGAGTTGATTTCAGGTAACGTTTGAACGCACTTAGAATATCAAGTCTTGTTTCCGTCTGCAAGAAATCCTCTGCTGCTACCTTTGCCCAACGTGGATCAGACAGATTGACTTGGAGCCATACTACTTGGCCAGCACCGAGCCCCTCCTGCTCGAGATGGGCAATGGCCTCTCGAGCCTTCGCTTCATTCCGTGCACCAAGGTAGACCTTGGCTCCTTTACGGGCGAGGAATTTGACTGTATGATATCCGATACCCGTACTGGATTTGCGTTAGCTCTCATTTTGCGCCCATTCCATAGAGATAAATATCGAAATGGCACTCACTTGCCCCCCGTTACAATCGCAACTTTTCCTGTCAAATCTTTGAGGTCTTTGCGAGGATCAAAGCCACCAGTTTTTCTGGACATACAACCTCCCATTTGTTTCACGTTTTTAGGTAGAAAGAGAGCAAGCAATAACAAGAAAGCAGGGAGAAAGGTAAAACAAGCCTCCCCAATATTATCTGTCATGAACAGCATTTAAAACAGGGAATTCACGCATAGTATGTTGAAGGCCCCAAAGACTCAGGTAGATTACTCAAACACTTCTTACCCTCACAGAGTACTCGTTCTTACCCTGCTCTTCATATTTCGGAGTAATTAATGAGACCCACCAGCCAGTGCACCATCGACTGTGATCAGTAGCCTCAATAAGTAAAGGGGTCACCTTGAAAAAAGGGGAATAGTAATCTTGGTATAATACGCAACCGACCTGGATCCTATACAATGTACGAATACAATGAAAGGACACCTTGCCGGCGTCGTACTTTGAGATACTATCCGTCTGGAAAAGTTGGAAGTTGAATGATTAGTGCGAATTGATTAAACAAGCAAATAATGCATGCGGACCACACGGTACGAAACATTCTGGAAAGCCTAGTCACTATGTTACGCGATGTGAGCAGCGGAAGCAGGTTGGGGGCCGAAGGGAAGACGTTAACCCCAAACTTGAAGTGGACCTGAGTCAGACAAGAAAATCCATTGGACAATACCAAATCAACATTTTCCCAGTGTCCCTGTCGAGAAGGGCTCTGATGGGTGGCGAATTGCTGTCCTGGACAATAGAATGTTATCTTGGTGAGTAAACTGGGCTTGGGGAGACTTTGCAAGATACGCGCTGAACGCTGTCCGAACAACGTCTGGTCATGGTCGTAGGAATTGTTTCTTATTTCAATTGTCGATAAGCTTTTGAGGCCGGATAAATCGATCCGCTCTAATTCCATTGTGGGGCTATGGTACCCCCCTGGTGCCCCTGTGAGTTATATTTAGGCGGAGGAAATACGGGAGCAGAGAACCATAAGCATACCTGTTTTGATTTCGAGCTCGATAACCAGATGCTTGAGAGTCGATAAAGAAGTCTTCGCCAATTGTTCGAACGATTTGATCCACGACTCTCCTGGAAGCTCTCTCACCCCAAGCCATTGCAGGTTGTCCAGATAAAAAGCAGGTGGACTTGCTCTGCAGCAGTCCACAAACGATTGGAAACAATTCTCTCCTGCTCCTACCATGGCCACGGAGACAGCAGGGGGGCTGCAAGGATCGGACACACGGGCCTTGTACGGTGCCAAGTTTGCTTCCCCTCCCAACACAAGCATACGAAGAGAGCCACATCTCGCGAGAAGGAGCGCATCGAAGTGTTGAACATCTTGGAGAACAAATTCGTGCAACATATTCTTCAAAAACACGGATGCAACACCAGTTTGTATGTCCATGGATATGCCTTTCTGCCAGTCTATTACTCCATAGCCGTAGGTCTTGATGGTAAATCTGTTCAGGTGCGTAAACATTGAAAGGATTTCGAACAGGTAGCTCCGCGCGTCGGCATGCGTAGCAGAAAAAAAGTCGAGTTGTGAAAGCTGCACGGAAATGGAAATGGACAGATCGTGCGTATAGTTGGCCAAATGGGGTGAGCTATCAAATAGTTTCTTCAACTTCTGCTCAAGCGAAGGGTAGAGGATGATCTTCGCGAATAGGTGTTGCTGCGACCGACGAACGAAAGCTCTGCACACAGAGGCGCATGCCTGGAGGGTCTCGCGCTGATCTCTGGAGTAATCGATAATATGATCTATAAGTTCCTGTGGGAGGGACAGTGCTTTCCTGCGACGTCCCACCGCCCGGATCGGGGCGCTCTTCAATTGTTT
Source organism: Pholiota microspora (assembly GCA_003314615.1). Classification (NCBI taxonomy): domain Eukaryota; kingdom Fungi; phylum Basidiomycota; class Agaricomycetes; order Agaricales; family Strophariaceae; genus Pholiota; species Pholiota microspora. The sequence continues at coordinate 17,900 of QFFD01000564.1, forward strand.
AGGAAGAGGAGGAAGAGGAGAATAGGTCCCATTTCGCAATCGGCGACGAATCATTAGAGAGCGTATGTTTTGAGAACGATGGAGCTGCAAAAGTACAAGAGAAAACGATGGTGTGCATGTAGACCTCATGAATAGTTCAAGGCTCTTATATAGGGCCCAAGCATGTGGTGACAGGCGCCTATTTAAATCCGAGTCGGCAGTATTGAGCGTTTACATATAAATTTAATTCTCAGTCGCAAATGGCCGCTAAGAAATCAATGGGACGATTGTTTTAGCAACCCCTTAGACGCCCAAGAACCTAAGTCAATAAATTCCTTGTGAAATCCATGCCATTCAATAAGTATCTGCCTTGCTTAGTTTGTGCGTGGTACACGTGTAGGTCGCGGTGTTGTTGGGGTTCTCTAAGATGCCGGGCGGTGGGCGCTAATATTGACGTGCCGTGTGTCCCCCAAAGATTGCATTAATACCCCAAGTATCCCAACCGTACCGTGACATACATACATCGGCTAATTCGGTTTCGTGGAGTACATGACCTATGTACATGTAAAGGAATTCAGGTAGAATCACGCTATAATCGTCTCGACGAGAGGTGATATTTGGAATCTAAGTATGTAGATTCAATTGTAATTTTGCAAGCCTTCGCCGAGAAAGAAAAACCGCATACAAGGAGTAAGCTTGTCACGAACTTCTGCCGAAATCACATTCTAAATTGAATCGAATTCTGTGGGTGAGCGAATGTTGTCAGTTAGAGTCTAAACGAGCTTGTTGAATGGTCAGAGAAAGTCATAGTTGATTATATTTCCTCAACACAGATACACATTGATACTGAGATCAATGGCATGAGTTTTCGGAAGGTGGTTGTGCGTAGTATAGTAATCATGGATGGAGAAATTGAACCCAATTTTGAAAATCGAAGATCTGCGTACCTCCACATACGCTGACAGGACGTGGGGCCTTGGGGTGCCCAAGCTTCAAACTCGAGGACCGCCCAAACATGGTTTCCCCTCAGACTTTGAGGCCCGTTCACATCGTGGATACGTCGTGCTGGATTTATGGTTTCATTAGCGATCTTTCGCCATTCATGAATGATGATTTAGCGCCCATCGTGGAGTTAATTGTTGCCAGGAACAAAGAAATCCACACACCCCAGAGCCTCAGCCTCTTGGTTGCTCAACACCGGCAACTTGGTGCGATTCACCTGTATAACGACCGAGTAGCGAATTAGAAATTTGACTTCAAAGCAAGCCAGCAAGAGAGATTATCAGCAAGAGATTGTCATCGCAGCACACGAGAGTGCTCAGTCCGGATTAAAGACATTGGAAACATCTTTCGTAAATCTGGAAGCTGATAGTGCTGCTGACCTGGGTAATTACTATACCACTGAATAACTTGAACACGTAGAATTCAAGATCACATAGCGACAGAACATGGTCAACGTTTTCTCGAGGGAAAGTAAAGGGAGGTCTTGACGGTCAAGCTCAGGAATGAGAAGAATAAAGTGCAAAGAGAGTAGATGGTAGCCACGTATATCGGCTCATTTGTTCATTGTTTGTGTGTGAAAGTGGAAACATTATGCTGACGCACATTAACAACCGTCAAGATATTCATATTCTGTGTGAAGCAAGCGCAAAGAGCATAAATATGCAACAATTATCATCAGAGCAACCATACGATATTATATCTATAAAGATGAATGAAGTAGATAGCGCAGACGAGGGGAAAAAGTTACAGTAGAATCAAGTCAGACCTTCTCCAACTTGAGTTTCGACCAGATCGATGGTCGGAACCTTTGTTTGAGCCAAGGAACTAATTTCGTCGTCTGAGTCCGAGATACTCATGATATCGGCACTGTCTTGACCTTCCTCGCTGTCTTCATCACCTTGAACAACCTCGTTAGCGCTCGGCAATAATTCTATGCTCTCTGCCGCCTTGAGAGCCGTTTCTTCTTCTTCCTTTCGATCAGCCTCTTCAACCACATGTCCATCTAAGCCTTCTTGAGCTCCTAAAAGCGTTTCAAGCTCCTTCACGCGAGCTTCCCATCCCTCAACTTCTTTAAGCTTTTCCTCAAGGACTCCAATCTCTCGGTTCAAGCTCATCCTTTCTTCCGGGGTACCAATGCGTGAGAGGGTCCAGTTTCCGGGAGAAGTTCCCGATGGTCCGTGTAGAGTCAGGAGTTGGTTGTGATATTTTGTCAGGAATGGGCTACAAAATTAAGATAGTTTAGTAAGGTGTTAGAATATCAATCTAACGCAGAAAGAAACGTACCGAAGAGAGATAGTGATAAGTGTAATGTCGAGGGCTTTGGCTGCTTCATACATGAGCCCTTCTACGTCGCTCGAGACAGCACTGGTGCACTCTAAATTAGAACAATATGGCAAACGAAATGAATTCTCCGGTCAGAATGGAACAAGCATAATTTTTAGAAACTCACCGTCCAAGATAGCGAACTTAGGCCTCCACCAAAGCACGCGAGCGATAGCCATCCGTTGTTTCTCCCCTCCACTAAGAACATCGCGCCATTCCTTCCTCACATGCAGCCCTCCTTCCCTCCCTACCAAATACCCCAGGTGTACCTTCTCTAAGATCGCATGGATTTCTTCTAATGCAGACTCTGATGGCTCACTAGGCGGGGAGTAAGATGTTTGAGCCCCACTCAGACTGAGCATCGACGAAGAGCGTTTCAAGAACGAGTGAATGTGTAGGGACGAAGTCGAGCCCGACGCAGATGATGTTGATGCCGTCATGCGCGCGAAAGAAGCATAAGAGCACGGGTATATGATCTGCTCAAGCAGACTCCCAGTGGGCATGTAAGCACGTTGAGGCACGACATACAGTGTCGGGCGTGGGCGAGAATGTCTGTCTCCGAGCGATTTCCTGAACATGACATCCGCCTCTGCCTCGTCGCGGGGCATTTTCACCAATGCATCACCAGTACCGTCCCCGACGCTCACTGGATCCCACAGACCAGCAAGTACACGCGCAACGGCCGTCTTTCCGACACCATTGCTCCCAGTAATCATGAGATGTTCACCGCGACGGATAGTAAGGCTCAAGTTCTTCACCAACGGGGGATCATCACTGGTCGCCGGAGTAGAGTCCGAGTCGATAGTTCCCTTGTATTTCAGTAGACGGGGTACGCGAACATCCACTCCATTGAGACTGATAGCCTCTCCTTGTTCCAGCAGAAGGGGTGAGTAGCCAGGGGGCATGTTCAGAAGGGTCGAGATTAGCGTATAGAGTCGTGTAGTCAAGCCCGCGAGCTCGAGTAAATCCTTGTACGCGTACATGAGACGCCCTCCAGCATCCGCAAGGGAAAGGAGAAGGCGTCTGTTCGAAATATAAGCTGTTCGTACGGGGAAACAATATCGGAGTCCTGGCAAGTGATATGACAACTGTTTTGCTTACTTTCAGTTCTACCAGCAACGATATTATCTGACGCCTGTTGTTCTTTCTTGGACGCAAATCCAGTCTCCAAACCCAGGGTCCTTTTCGTCCGTGTAAAGAGAATAGGAATAGCAATGAGCGCATATCCAGCAGCCGACCACAGGTATTTGATCACATAATCCTCAGTCCACTCATAGGCAATACGAATCTGGGGTACAACATTAGCCGATAGATGCTCAAGTAAAACATATGAACGTACTTTGTATACTGAGTTCACATGTTTGATGAGTTTCATATACGCCTTGGTCAAAATGTCCCTCTCCCGTGCTCCACCGTCGTAGAAAGCCACTTCCTCTGCCTCGCGCCCAACTCTGCCCATCCCCGCGCGATATTCACCTTCCAATCGCGCTTCAATGGCCGCTAGACGTCCAAATGCAGGTGTCACAGCCTTGAGGATTGCCACAGTTCCGTAGTAATTGAGGCATAGCATGACAGTGCCGCGTGCTCCCAGTGAACGCGAAAGTTGGGAGGTAAAGAGCAAGAGATCGAGTGATGGTTTGAGGATGTTGCCACTGCGATATAGACCCGAATTAAATTTCGAACGCTCATCATTTGACGAAGAGATTAGCACATACTAGAGTCCACTCATCGCGTTTGCCCATGCATCGACGTCTGCCGTGAGGTATTGATCAACGCCTTCGAGGTAGCTTGATGCATGGTAATACCGTAAGTCCGGGTTAGAGGATAAGTAAAGGTCATGGAGGTAGCGTGTCAATCGCGTCCTCAGTCGAAGAGCAAGAAGAGCTTGCATATGGCGAATCTAGGGGATTGAACGTTGGATAGATTACTATACCAATTATAACGTACTCACCATAGAATTCGTGAATGTGCTGGGAATTGCTAACAAGAACCAAAGTCCCAATCCCTTCAAAAAACCTTTTCCGTCTGCTTTGACGAGGTCCCGCACGATTCGACCATCAAGTCTCGCCACAAGAATACTCAAAATCGTTCGTAGTACCAGGAAGCTGGAATGGAGGACGACAATACCAGCCTCCTGCGAATACCATGACGGAACAGCAATGCGGAATAAAATGGCGCGGAGTTGAGCGATGAACGTGCGGTCAATATTGGGCTTCTGGACCGCATGCGGCGGTGGTATTGGGAAATGAGACTTGTCGTGAACAAAACTTGATTTGGGCGTTGTGTGTATTGGAACCTAACGAATCTTGAAATCAGAAATTCAGAAGCGAAGGAGGACAAAGTACATACCTTGACCACTCTTTCGCGATATGGCACTAACAGAGTCTGTGACCCATCCTCTTCGTCGACGTAAACCTGCTGAAGCACTTTGGCAAGCTCATCCTTCGTCAGCTTCGTCTTGCGCTTGAGAGTCAGCAGAGCTTGGGCTTTCTGCCGGAGAAGTTGAATGGCATCCTTGGATATGCTGATTGTGCGCGATCGAAGCAGAATGAGAACAAGGAACGCGAGGACGACAGGGCGTTGTGTCAGCTGTGCGGGGATAGGAAGCGGATGCGCTGGAAAAACTGGTCTGGAGAATATGGCCATCTTCTCAGGCAGGGTGCAGTATCGCCGTTGCTGTCCAGCTAGCCACCGAAACCAAAGGTCCCGGACTACTTACGCTTTCAGTCCAGGAAAGCGATATGTCGAAGAAACTCGTTACGAGTCTCGATATTAAGCTCGAGCCTGCGATAGGTTGTTAGTCGTAAGGCCCTAGACCTATTGCACACCAGCCTGATGACCGGAGAGATTCAAAAACGATACTTGAAGAGCCCAACTATTGATGCTGTTTTTCCCCTAATGATATTGAGACAAGACATGTGAAAGTTGTGAATTACATGCTCCGCCATGTGGCAATTATAAACGATCCGCGATTAGATTACAGGTACCACATCAGCTTTGTCGGCAAAGGTCTGCTTGCAAAAGGCTGGGAATGATTCAACAGAAATATTCCTATATATTGACACAAGATTTATCCAAAATACTTTTGCAGCTCGTCGTAAATCAAAAAAATCATCGCACTACTGGGTATACTCCTCGCTACCGTGATTCCACAGCCGGCATACAGACCTCTAATTCCCTGAGCGCGATATAGAGCCAAGAAAGTCCCACCGAACGTAGCCTTGGGTTGAGGGGCAGCACCTATCACGACCGGTCTCAGCTCCTCGGCCGTCTGCATCGTGCTTTTTACAGTGTCGGCGGGGAATAGCGCCAGATTAAATGCAGCTCCCGCAGTAGCACCGGAGAGAGCTGACTCCCAAGGACGAAGTTCTCTAGTACTGGCCGGAAGAGAATGGTAATCGGCACCCAGACGGTGCGCGAGAAGGAGTGATGCAATGTATTCTTTGGTAGAGAACCATGCTGCAGTACCGCCCGTTTCGCGAATGAGGGTTCCGGTTTGACCGAGCCACAGCCCACGCACTCCGTTCGTACGTATAACGGACATGAGCACAGATATGGGACCTGGGAGGGAGCGAACAGATGATCCGGCTGCTTGTGGTGCTAGCATTTGAACCTGCATCTTGCACTTGACCAGTTCAATGGGCGTCCTAGATCAACGGAATTGGTTGATGACCCTACATCGAAGTATAAACGACTTACAGAATGAAGCTTGTGACACATCCAGCTCCTGCAGCAGCGAGCGCTAGATCATGCAGCGGTAATTTATCCTCCGGTGCGCGGTGTGTCACGAGGCGGATGATGTTCTTGAATTCGGCATAGGCAAGGAAAAGTGAAGCATTTTCAGCCATTGCTCCAGCTATGGGCGCAGGTAGGCCCTATAAACGTGGGTCAACATGAGGTAGTAGGCAAGGAGGACATTAAACGCACGCGATAGAGGCCCCGTATGCCCTCCTTCTTCCATGTCTGGACAAGACAATCGATGGGCCCGTTGAATCTAGCCGTCTCGTCGAGTACCTGCGACTGAAGCCGGACCTTGGTCAAGTCGAAAGGGTGTTCAAACACCTTCGACACCATGCCTGCAGCCTGCACATCCATGTTAAGAATTTAATACAGCGATGATAAGCCCTGACAGACATACGCTTCCATACGCGATTTCCCGCAAGGACCGTAGGGCTATAGACTCGGTTTTTGTATCGCCATTTTGCAGCAGAATATTAACGGGAGTTTCCATGCGTTATGGTCGTCAAATAAGACCAGCTTGCGGTTTCCTTTGAAGAGAGATGGGTTGCAACGTTGTTCTTCCTAGTACATAATAGTGTTGGTGGTATTCGGGAGAAAAAATTGACGATGATGAAGCACAGCCGAAAAAGAGTGGGGTGTCAAGTAGTGGGGTATGTGGGTTAGGCGCTGGGAAGACACCCTTCAACCGTCCGGGTCGGGGTGGGTGTAAAGCTGAAGATACTGAACGTCCGGAACTGGTGCTATAAGCGATTATCTTTTCCACGTGTTATCTTATCTGATAACAAATTGAGTCAAAGCTGAGCCGCTCACGGGCTTGGCCCCCTGAAATACGGGAGGAGGTGAAGTAAGTAGTTGAACCGCAAGAAACATATGTTGTTCCTTGATATGACAGGATTGAGATTATGGAAGATGATATGAAGCACATGAATGTCGTTGATCAGAGATGGAAATCTACGTGTAGAGAGAATAACAAGGCATAGGACTGCGATTCGTGGCAATGGCCCAGAATATCGGCAACCTTCACATTACTGTACGTGTAGTATATACATTGCACCTGCAAAATAGTAAGCATAAAATTCCTATATGTATGAACCAAAAAGACGACTGACCACAAGAACCATGATTTGGGTGACAAGAGACCAAAAAAAATTATACATCCCACAAAAGAAAATAACAGATGGCCTAGGTTCGCTAAAACCATACAAACCACCCCCCAAATCACCAATTCCACTCGTCGTCATCGTCGACCTTCATTATTGTACCGCCCGTCTTCGAGCTTTTATCCGCGCCTGCTTTCGATTTCAAAGTGTGAGGCGTGGAGTCCGGCACCATGACAGAGGAACTCATCATCCTCGCCGCCAACGGCATTTGCGAAGGCAGGTTAGACTTGATAGTTTCCTCTGCGCTTTCTCCGAAGCTTTCGTCGTCTGAATCGTCAATAAGCGATCGTCGCGTTGGCTGTGGGTTAAATGCATTGGAGCTGTTAGGCGCTGCAGGGATTCGGGGAGAGGGCGTGACCGTTGAATATTTGTGAGCACTATTGGAAGACAATGCCGATTGCGAAGAAGGTGTAGTTGGTGTAGGGTGCCCCGGTTTCGAAGATGAAGAGTCGGAAGCTGCGCTTGCAGAAATTAGGGAGGTGACAAAAGTTTGTTGGATGTCGGAAAGGAGGACGGAGGCGCGTTTTTGGTTTTTGGTAAACCTGGATGGTAAAGCAAATAAATCAGCCATCGAAGCCCAACGAAGAATGTGATATGTGTATTATACTCACGTAGGACTGCCCTTAATCTCTCCCCATTTCTTCCCTACACTCCCTACCCACGAGTTCGAGTTCATTTGTTGCGGGCTCTGAGTTGGAGAAGATGGGCTCATCCCATTTGCTGGCTCATGCGTCCTACTTTGTCTCGAATTTAATGCGTCAGCGATTGGATACGCGGACGATGCTGGAGCCTTCTTGGTTGCATTTACGTCAAGAAAAAGATCGTTCATCTGTGCATCGCTAAGAGGTTCGTCCCATCCTTCGTCCCAATCGAAATCGTCTTTGGAACTCGTGCCTGTCTCGCCGCTACCCCGAGCATCAGTACTGCTCGACGCCGATACGGACGACAAGGAAGCGTCGTCGACTCTGAGCTTCCTCCGCTGGAAACGCGGGTTTGGGCTCATCATCGGCGTCGCGCCCGTATCTTCAACAATGAGGTGTTCAGTGAGCGTGGCGCTTCTCTGACGCGTCTGCCCCTCCGCAAACTCTCCGAACTCACTCTCCGTCTCTACATCTGACGTTCCGGACTTCTTGGTCGTGCTGTCAGTCATAGACGAAGAAGAAGCGGCGGATGTAGCAGATGATGTCGTTGATGCGCTAAGAAACGACGACGACGTCACGTTCGACGCGCCGGACATCGTCGTTGATGAAGACGACTGTGATTCCGTCTGCCCGTGTCCGCTATCATTTGTTTTCCATTGCGGTACAGAGCCCAAACGAAGGGGAAGCGGGGCATTGGCGTTGGAACATGCAGTTTGGGGGTTGGGATGGTCTGGAGCAGCATTAACCTGCGCAATCGAGCCTAAGCCAGCAACAATGAGTCTGCTCATGCCTTGCACCGACTCCTTGATACCTTCCAGGACAACAGTAGCAGGAGCATTGGTGTTATTGGGATGTAGAGTTGGAAAATAGCCGGCTGAATTTGGAGAAGAAGATTCCGGAGGGAAGGACGAAGGGACAGATGTCAAGGAAGTCGTGGAGACGGCATTTGGAGAGAGGGCTTTCTCGAAGCCTCGGTTGACTATCTTTTCCCATTTGCGTTTTACTGGATAGCGCGTGGCGTCAGTTGGATGGGGTAGAGAATGACAATAGCTAACATACGCTGCAGAAGTTCAGCTTCGTGCACAGCCAGTTGAGATCGCAACTCTAGGCACTTGGACTCCTTTTGGGCAATGAAGTGCAGAAGATCGGCATGCCTATCAAGATGTCAATGGGTATTATGCAACGCAAATAAACGCGAAAGACTTACTTCTCGTTCAAAGTAACAGGCGGCCGTTCTTTCAGATGCGCCTTCGCGTCTGCAATGTTAGGATCTGAATTCTCCAGGAAAGACCCAGTACTAGCCCTCTCATTGAACGTCGCGCTTCTCGGTGTCCTAGTCCCCTTTCTACCCAACGAACTGGTTCTGACCAAACCAGAACCTTTCCCATCTGCAAGAAATGCAGCTCTCGCATATGAACTGGAAAGCGGAGATGGGGTCGCGCCGAAGTTGTCTGGAGAGTCGAGTCTGTTCGTCGGCAGATACGATGGAGAGTTCGGGGTCGAAGGAATGTACGTGATAGACGATCTCTTCCGAGCCATAGTTTCCTTGCGGAGGCTCGCGACTGTTGGGCTGAGGGGCTGCCCGTGAGACGAGCTAGCCGACTGCACTGAATCGCGTTTCGAGGTCAAAATCTGACCCTCATTCCCCTCGACATGACCGGTACCTCCACCTCCTAATGATGAAGTAGAAGGTGAAGAGACTGAGGGGCTAACAACCGAGCCCAAAGCTAAATGCAAGGGCCTTGGTCCTCCCGAAGACGATCCCGTGTTCATCGATTGACGTTTGAGAGAAGAGCTCGATCCTGATAAAGACGGCTCGAGCCTACTCGAAGCTTGCTGGCTATTGGTGTGGAACGAGGATGGGGGCGACGACAAGGCCTTCGCGTGCATGCTTCCAGTCTTAACTCTGCAGATACAACTAGCCTCGGGAAGACCAGCCACGGGATTGGACTTTAGTCTGCTCTTGAATAACGATTGTCGTGTCTATTGTAGACGTGTCGGGGTCGTTGTCTTCACTTGAAATTGTAGGATGGCCGTCGTCGACCTTCAAAGTCTATTTTCAGGATGATGGATCACCGTCAGTTGTTGGTAACGCTAATAACGGCAAATTACGCCGATGCTTCCCAAGTCCAGTGACCAGGCCTAGAAGCTTTCTTGAATCTTCAGGCATCCTTTCATAGACAAATTCTGCTAGCACATCGTACAAGGCATGAGTTCGAGATTTTTATCTTACGTCGAGTTTAAAGACGTAGTTAGTGATGTGGTTAGGTGTCTGATCAAGTCGAATTGTTTACAAGCTGAAATAGACCATATCAGAACATTCCATAATAGCAACCTCATACAAAGATTGAGCGCTAGCAAGAGAATGAAGACACATCTTAGATTTCAAATATGGGAATCCGAATCCCGAAAAGTCAGCTGCCATGTAAATGACTAAATTCCTCTGCAGAAAGACGATGCCCTGTCCATGTAGGCATAGTCCATTGTCTGAGTGGGACGGGCTATCCCGAAACAGTGCAATACCCGAACGACGCCATGCAGTTATTGTTCAGGTGCATCTCACCCGTATGTGCCCTGAATCTTGTCATGGAGAAAATGTTGCGCAAGTGCACACGGCGCAAACACGAGGATGGGGTAAAATGGAACGATGGTGGTAAGGATACGCGACGATTTCTATACCCTCATGCGGTGAATCAGATGGTCATTATCTTGCGTGGATTTCCGACCTAAGTGCGTGTATACACCACCACCATGCTCTATGCTTTTCCACCTCCAGGGTCTTAATGAGACGACGTAGCAGCGTCCTCCTTCTCTGCCTCCTTGATGAAGTCAAGGATGCTGTGGACGCAGGGACATTAATATCTCTACTTCCACGTGCAATTGATAATAGGCTTACAATTTCTCCTCCTCGCTGTATAACGAAGAATGCCACGCAGGGATGCACACAATGAGTATCCTATCTTGTCCATATATTGAAAAAAGGCCGAAATGCACGTACGAAGATCCAGCGTTCACGGGGACACTCTCTTTGGCCTGTTGAATTGTAGTTGGCTTGGTCTGAGCCTTGCTTCCGCCGCGAGTAGCCAGGAAAGCAGCACCGAAAGTAGTACCAAACACGCCGAGAGCAAGGTACTCGTTTTTGACGGTACGGCCAAGAATTTGGCTGTATAATTCGATTCCAGGACACCAGTACGATTCATAGAGGTCATTCCGGATGTCCCAGTTCACGAAGTTGCATTGTGTTTCGTAGGTTCAAAAAAGCGAATTGGATGGGGAAATTAGATTGAATCAAGGCTATTAGTTCCATTCATTGTCTGTATTGGTGTAAGATACGCACTAGGACATGATAACGCGAGAAAAAGTGGTTGTTAGAGGAGACGAACGCACCGATTTTTGTGACGTTGAAAGTTGTCACCCGGGTGTTTCCGCATCTGGGAGTTTCCACGGCCCGGTATCACCGGACTTCCTTGGCCTTCAACGTTTTTTCTCCTGCAGTCGCAGATGAAAATCCGATACACGAATCAAAAGAGGTACAGTTGAATTGGAGGAAGAGGCGTGGAATACATGTAGTATTTACATTATTAGAAAATGAACGATTAGGGGCCCACGAGCTAGAGATCGTGTAGTACATTGGAGTCATGGACGTCCCCCGGTAAAAGCAGTAAGTAGTAGGAGAGGTGAAAATTATGGTACAAAGAGCCAATTCAAAGAGCTTTCCCCACATCAGTGTTCCAACTTCTGTTCCCAACCTATCAAGTCGTCGGCGACTTGCTCGATCAATCCCCGACCGATCAAAGTACTGCGCCATTCGCGCACCCGCTTCGTCCAAAAGACGCCCTCGCCCTCTGGCGTACCCTCGGCCGCGGCATACCAAACGGCGGCAAGTCCACCATAGACCGCACCGACCGTATCTGCATCATCTCCGAGATTCACCGCCATGATCGCGCCCTCCTCGAATGTTTTCGTCGCAAAGAAGCAGTACAGAGCGGCGACGAGGGTATCCACAACATAACCCGTGGATGGTAGAGTTTCGACAGTGGGGATGTGATATGGGAATTTAGAGCCTTTAGGGAGCGGCTCGGATTGTGTCTCGGTGATGAGTCGTAGAAGGGGATGGTGCACGCGATAATATGCCTCGCGTTCTGCTTCGCCTTCGGGGCGCGGCGGCAGCGCATACGGTAGAGTAAGTACGCTGTTGAGCTTGTCGCTCTGGTAAGGATAGCGCGAGATATAGTCGAGTAGCGTCAGCTTTGAAAATAGTGGCTCTGTCGAGTCCGGAAGGCGCAAATCGGGTTGCGTTCCTTTTTCCAAAACCAGGGCAATTAAACAAGCCCAGAGCTGACAGACTTCGGACGGGAGCGAAGCGGGGTGGGTGGTTTCGCTGCTCCGTCTGCCATACTCCTTCAGACGGCCTTCGTCCCTCCAATATGCCAGGCCAATCGGCAGGACGCGCATGAGGCTCCCGTTCCCCGAGCCTGTGCTTTCGTCGCTTAGCTCGCTCCTAATCAGATGGAGCGCATCGTGGACCCGGTCCTCGTGCCTTGAGTATATCCTGAGCGCGCGCGAGACTGTGTTTCCGATGTCGAAGCAGTGATCGATCGCAGAAAGATAGCCTTGTTTCTGCCATCGACTGTATAATTGAAGCTGGTCGCCCTCGTCGAAGCCACCGATGTATGGGGATTCTGGGCTGAACCTGAACGTTGCGATGGATTTTGCAAGACAGAGCATCATGGAGGTGTCGTCGGTGAAGACACCTGGTTGGAGGTGAAATCTATCGTTCGACACCATCGTTGTGAGGAGCGGAAAACTACCGCGCTGTTGGAATTCTACTGGTCCACCGAGAGCATCAACAATTGCGGTTCCCAGGAGAGATAAGCGGATTTTAGTCTCGACTGTAGACGCTATAGGGAACTGAGTATGAAGGGCGACGGGCGTTTGGGAAGAGGACGATCCATCCGATCTTTTGTCCTTGACCTTGAATTTTTTCAAGAACGACATCGTTGGGAGGAGAGGGAGGGACTTGTCAGCGATGGACCTGGTGGCTTAATATAATTTAAGCTCGCTTTAAGTAGCAACTGGTGCCGATCCCGAGACGCCTGAAACGGTCGATGGACCGCCATAGCAATCTTGAAACACACCTACGCCAGCGCGTTGGAAAAACCCGAAATGAAGGTGTCAAAGAATTAAATAGAGAATGTCCGTCCGCGGATGACACTATAGTTTATACGCTTGGAGTAAACATATTTTGCAGGACGCACAGAGCGCACTGGCGCACTGGAAAACCTCTTATCACGGCAGGTTATTCCAAAAAAAATCCAACGGACAAACAATTACCTCCTTCACAATTCTCCCAGTCGCGGCAGCGAAGACTGAAGTTCTGGGCACGAGCTTGTGGCATGGCAGATTTCGGACTCTATATTTACTACACCCTGTGAGCGCCCCTGCGTCTAGTTGTATGACACCGTCACGATGTTGAGGCAACAGCCAATTATTACTCCAATATTACGCATAGATATCGTTTCCCCAATATTCCATACACAATGAGGCCTCGAGCGCAACTCGAACGAGGGATCATGGCGATTCCGAAATCTCGTCCTTGTTTGAATACTGCGATGTTTTCCCCCATTGTCGGCCATTTGCCTGTTGCATGTAGTCATTAGGCGGCCAAATGGGGTCATCGGAACCGTTTACTCGAGTCCGAAGTCAGATTTCAATGCCACAAACTCAGAACTCTGCATACCTTTCAGGTCGTGAAGAATACTCTGATTATCCGGTCACATTAAATGGCCACGGGTACGATATAATAGGGACGACTAGCGCCAGTATTGCTCTCAATGTTCAGGCTGCGTCGTGGCCTGTCACATTTAATAGCAGCAGCAATTTAAACACCTTCATGATTAGCCGAACCTGTAGGGTTCATGACTTGGCACTACCGCCGGTGTACTATATTATGTGCCCCAGGATTTTTGAGAGTCTGAATTTGTAGGTGTCGGTGAACTGCTCCCTGCAACGAATCTCAAAGGCCCAGAAATTAGACCCGTCGGGAGGAGATAATGGTGAAAAAAAAGTGCCACAAAAATCACTCCGCCGCAAAAAGCGCCTTATGGACCGCTGCGGTCGCACGCCTCTTCGAATAAACTTAAAGTTCAAATATTAACACGATTTTACTGAACTTTATTGGCATGGAAATGATGCGGCTCAGAGAAGGACTCAAAGAAGGACCCCGCCGCAGCTTCCGTGGGCCTGCGTTGTTCAAGCCGTGTGCTTGTATCGCACAGTGCTCCAAAGCTTGGACAGCAGGACATCCTGGAAAACCCTAAAATATTCAGAACCTAGACTCGATTTGATGCACTCGTGGGTAACATGACAGACTGGTACATATGTAGGGCTTCTTCCACAAGCACTGGTATGAAAACGTTTTGATGGACCCATGGTACAGACAACACAAAGAATTCCGAAATAATTCTATTCGTTTCTGTTACTAAATAATCATTAAAATAAAATTGTCAAACGTTCGCTGTACCCGGTTAGCTTCAACGTAGTAGATCTCTCATTTTGAGGGATGTTGAAAAGGAAGACTTCCAGTGTCAGTCGAATGTCAGTGGTCGAATGCCAACTTTCTTAACCCGGTGCCACTTGTGTATTGATGTAACGGCGTACGGGATGACGACAGTTAGGGCATTCCCTACAGTCCAGCGTATTGCATTTTGCATTGTATCTTGAAACAACCCCTTCAAGACCTCCATGGTCACCTATGTCTCTACGTCGAATGTCATAAGGCCATTCATCCCCGGCCTGTAGCCGGCCCGATGAATATCCTCCGATGCTCTCTCAAATATCGAGAATAATTCCAAAAATATTCATGGACAGGTGTAGCAGCTGGAACAGCTATTCTCCTGAATTGTGTAGCCTGATGCTATAAATTTACGCCTTGGGGAAGTTGTTGACAGAATATGTATTCCCGAAATAGCATTTCCTACCGCTTTCGGATCAACATTATGCCCGAACTTTGACGTGGTTTTGGCGGACTCCGATTCGGATTTGCACTCGGTGTATGGTCTGTTCGTCCCTTGTTCTGCATCACCCCAGTCATCGTATACTGTGAAGACAGTGTCTCTACGGCATTACACTATGATCTCAGTTAGACGTTACTGTCACTGCATCATGGATTCTCTTAAAAGCAGGCCAAAAATTTTCAACAAAGTCACCCCAATCAGCTTTGACAACAACAATGTCGAAGGCACCTGTAACACTCGAATACCGCGCCAACGGAGTGATACCTCCTGTTGACGGCTCAGTCACCTTGCCTGAAGTTCTCGACTTCCATGTCAAACACAATCCCGACTACCCTCTCTTCCAATTTCAGGAAGAAGATGCTACCGAAAACACCAACATAAATTATTTCGAGTTCACTCGTGCTGCAGACCGCGTTGCACATCACTTCCGTCCAAGTCGTCAAGGTCGTGATGGTGAGATAGTAGCTGTCGTCGCACTCTCCGACAGTCTTTTGTACCATGCTGTCACTTTGGGACTAATGAGGGCCGGAATGGTCGTGAGTACCTGCGTTATACTATAGCATGTTGGTTACGCTAACTGGTAATCTATGAAGCCATTCCTTATGTCTCCACGTAATATCTCTGCAGCCATTATCAAGATGCTCAAGGAAGTTGACTGCCATAAGTTGCTAACCACCCAAGAGACTCTCAAAACCCTCATCTCTGAGATCACATCCGACCTTGCGAGGGACTCTCCTGGCTTTGAATTAGAAGTACTCGAGATGCCGCCGGTTCTTGAGATCTACCCTAAGCTTGGACACGAGACCAACGAAGATCCCTTCGTGCCCTACCCGAAGCCCGCCGCACGCGCTCATCTGGATGATTCTGTCTTGTATCTCCACTCTTCAGGGAGTACCGGCTTCCCCAAATCTATCAAGGAGACATACAAGATTTTAGCTCAATGGGCGTCTTTCCGTGGGTTTTTTCGCTTAAAATCTCGGACGCAATACTGAATCCCAATTTTAGCGCCCATGCCTGAGATGTCCGGATGGAGCATTGGAGGCATGCATCTCCCGCCCTTCCACACTCTTGGTGTTATTTCGTGCATCATACACTCGATGTACGCCTTGAGCCCGGTGGTCTTGTACCCGCCCGTCGCTCTCACTCCCTCTCAGCTTCCAGTGATGCCCACTCCAGACAACATCATCGCTAACCTACGGAAAACCAAGGCTGATTCCCTGATCACTATCCCCACTCTGCTGGCTATATGGGCACAGGACAAGGAATCCGTTGACTTCCTTGCTACGTTGAAGATGGTCGTATGTTTCTCATCTTTCTCGTTGCTGTGTATCTTTCTGAGCTCGTCGTATTTATCATAGGGTTTCTCTGGAGGATCTGTTCCCACTAAACTCGGGAACTTCATGACTACTCAAGGAGTTGTCCTTGCACCCATTTACGGCGCTACCGAATTCGGTGGTCCAACGTACATGTCAAAGAGGCCTGGCGGTACTGAGAACGACTGGGAATGGATGTCGATTGATGAACGCACCGGAATTCATTGGGAACCTCAGGGCGACGGCACGTACGAGTGTCAGTTCATTGTAAGATCGCCCTCGTCTGTTATACTTTACCTCGATGCTGATATTGATCTGCATCTAGACCAATGAGAATCATCAAGTTTCCGTTGAGAATATGGAGGGCGTGAAAGGTTACGCTACCTCTGATTTGTTTATTCCTCACCCAACCGTTCCAGGGTTCTGGAAGATGTACAGTCTTTAAATTCCTCGATCTTATCCTTGCTGACTCTTGTAATAAACAGTGTCGGAAGGAAGGACGATGTCATCATTCACACCTCTGGAGAGAAGACCGTTCCAGCGCCCATGGAGAATGTCATCTCTAATAGCCCATAGTAAGTTCATTTGACTCCTAGTCTGTTACCTTGACCCTAACCCGTTACACCAGCGTTATGGGGGTCGTCATGTTTGGTCGTGAACACGATCAGCCCGGAGTCCTAATCGAACTCAAGGGCTCATACGCCATCGACACCTCCATTGAGGCGGAAGTAATCAAGGCCCGCAATTTGGTCTGGTCCATTGTCGAGGATGCAAACCGCGTCGCCCCCGCCTTCAGCAAGGTGTTCAAGGAGCTCATCCTTATCACCGACGCCAACAAGCCTCTTCCCAGAGCTGGAAAGGGAACAGTCATGAGAAAGGCAGCCTTAAGCCTCTACCACGATGAAATTGAGGCTCTGTACGCTAGCATCGAATCTGCTGCTGGTGCGGAGGCCGTACCACCTCCCCTTGCCTGGGACAAGGAACAGACCGAAAAATGGCTGAAGGAACAAATTGAGGATGTCCTTCCTGACTTCACTTTCAATATCACTGGAGATTTGTTCGAACAAGGAATGGACAGGTAAGAAACGTCCAACAAATTTCCGGTGCTTCTTACAGGTTGATCATTTACAGTCTTGGAGCCACTATCTTGCGACGCCGCATTGTGGGTGCTCTGCAGTCCGAGAAAGATACAGCCAAGGCCTCGGAATTCGTGACCCAGAACACGATATATAACTACCCGACCATCGAGGGTCTGGCAGCCTTCCTCGTTGCCACAGTTATCGATCCCGACAGTGTCAAAGTCGTCGCCAACCGCTCTGAGATAGTTGAGGATATGATTGCCAAATACAATATCGGGCTCTCTGCTCCTGTCGCCGCCGGCGTTGCGAAGAATGGCACCCAGGCGCTCATCACCGGTTCGACTGGAAACCTAGGCTCTCAAATTATGGAAACACTTTTGCGCGACGACTCAGTGACTCGCATCTATGCCGTTAACCGAGTCTCGGGCAACCCACTTGTCAAACATGTAGACCGTTTCATCGACAAGGGCTTCGACGTTGCCCTACTCAAGTCGGAGAAGATAGTATTTTTGGAGAGCGACATCACGCAGCCAGGTCTGGGCTTGTCCAAGGAAGCCTACCAGGAGGTGAGTCTACGCAATTTATACTGATTGTTTCCAATAATCTCTCGTGAAATCTGTAGCTCCTCGACAATATTACTGTGATCATTCACACCGCGTGGAGGCTCGACTTCAACTTGCAACTCGCATCATTCGAGCCCAACGTCAAGGGTGTCCGCAACCTTGTTGACCTGGCCCGCGAGAGTGCCAATGGCTCAAACGTCAAGTTCATGTTCACGTCGTCTGTCGCCCAAGGTATTTCCTGGGACAGGTCCCGAGGGCCGTACCCTGAAGAAGTTCTCCTTGATGCCCAATACACTGTCGGCACTGGATACGGAGAGTCGAAATATGTCGCTGAGCGGGTAAGTGCAATTGATTTGCAAACGCCCAAGGCAGAAAACTCAAATATCCTACTAGATTCTTTCTCAGAGTGGAATCAATGCGACTTCCTTCAGAATTGGCCAGATTGCTGGAGGCAAGCCAAACGGAGCTTGGGCCATCACCGATTGGGTCGCCCTTCTCGTAAAGTCGAGTGTCGTCCTCGGCGCTCTACCAGGACAAATCGGAGTGAGTTCTATCTTTCTATCCGAGCCTGACTTTCTGTATTTATATGATTGCATCAATGTAGACCTCTTCCTGGGTGCCAATGGACGGTGTTGCTCAAAGTATCATTGACGTCGTTAGACACAAGGAATCTCCTCGCGCACTCAACATTGTTCATCCCCGCCCAGTTGGCTTCAACGATCTCATGATTGCAGTCAATGATGGTCTTGTCACCGAAGGCATTATTTACAACAAACTCCCCATCCTACCCATTCAAGAATGGTTTGCTCTCTTAGAGGCGCGCGCCACTGGTGCCAAGGATGAAGACATCAAAGAAGTGGTAAGCAGTTCTGAGCATAACCATCTGCCCTTGTTTTCTAAGCCTCTCTATCTTAGCCCGCCATCAAGCTCTTGGAATTCTTCCGCGCCACTTCTAATGCTGACCTTGCACTCCGAACTGGAGCTCGTAAGGGGACAGAGAGCGGTGGGATGTCCGAATTTTCCACCTCCAAGGCGCAAGTCATCAGCAAGACCATGGCCGAGCTTCCTCCAATTGATGACGCGCAAGCGCATATGTGGGTCAAGTACTGGAAAGCCCGTGGCCTCTTCAACAACTGAAGAAATAGTTCAATTCTTCTTATTCAAGTATACGACTACCCTACCATTCCCCGTGTAATTTTACCGTAATTGCGTCTCTGGATACATTAGCACTTCACGTTCTTCATCATACCCTTTATGACCCATTGTACAATTCTCAACCTTGCAGTCATTGATCTTTCTTTAGCCATACGCACAATGAATTAATATCCAACTTTTGTCCATTCTTCACGTCGCGATGTCTCCTTGCGATCACCACGATGAGTTAGAGTCTGGCCGTAAAGTAACTATGCCCTGTATTGTACAGACCATATCGGTACCTGCAGACGATCATCCGAGAACCACCAAACAT
The DNA here is from genome assembly GCA_003314615.1 of Pholiota microspora. Classification (NCBI taxonomy): domain Eukaryota; kingdom Fungi; phylum Basidiomycota; class Agaricomycetes; order Agaricales; family Strophariaceae; genus Pholiota; species Pholiota microspora. The sequence continues at coordinate 37,185 of QFFD01000564.1, forward strand.
TTAGTTCGAAGTTCGAACTGCGTCACGGAACAAATTGTAACGATCAAGCCCGGAGTGAAATTCGCGATAGCGAGAGGTATGAAGCAGGGTAGACGAAGTAATTTATATTCTATTAAGAAATGGTGTACAAATGATTACCTTACCGTGTTTCAGCGACGCGAAGTACGATTCCAAGAGCCTCCGAGTTCTCCTCACAACAACCACTAACTGCCACGCAGAAAAGACTCCCCTTTCATCGTAAGACCTGGATTGATGGACAATATGTTAGCTAATCCGTTCGCATCATTGGATAATGAACATGAACAGAGAGAGAGAAAAGATCAGGATAACTAGGATTATTCGGGTGCACATTGCGCAACACTTCAATTTGAAGTGGCGTTCGCGCGAATTCATATGACATGAATTTCATCACGAAGAAAGGGAAAGCAAGATGTAAAAGATTCTCACCTTCGAGCTACGTTTCGGCGCGAGAGGATGTGGAGGTCGAGTACAAAGAACAGTACATCAGTCAAAATGAGACGAAGGATGGACATCAGTGAGCATTGGCACTGTGAGTCGATGATTAGAGTGAGATGCAAGCGCTGAGGCAAGAAAAAAATCGCGAGAAAAGTCGTGGGTATTTGTGAACAGAGTCTGCACCAAACAACGGCGCAGCCCCTGAAGCACCCGTTCAACGCAAGTTAGCGAAGACAGGAAAGCAAACTGATAGGCAAATCTGCGAGCCCATTACAGAAATAAGAAAAGAAAGTAAACCTGAATTCTCAGAGTCAGGAGGGGACCGATGCATGCATTTCTCGAAACACTGGCAGAAACATTTGCGATACACTATCTAGTAAGCAGTTTCGTTAGGCCTTGACCACCATAGTCGGACGCCGTGCCTCGCCCCAAAGCTTCTTCCTACTCGTCGTGGGTATCCGATTCTAAATCTTCCGAAGAGCCATAGCGAATTTAGTTGGCTTTCTTGGGGGGTTTGGCAGCCTTGACGGCGGGCGTGGCGGTCTTGGACTCAGCAGCAGGGGTTGCTGCGGCCTTCTTGGGGGCGGGGGTAGCCTTAGCCTTTGGCGATTACAGTGAATACAAAATCTATGGACGAAATACGATGACGACGTACTGAAGCAGCAGGGGCCTTGGGTTTGGTTGATGGTGTCTTTCCGGCCATTGAGAATGCTGAACAAGATGTAATGAGCACAAACGACGTGGAGAGGGCTCTGCAGATGCAGTCACCTTTGGTAAAGCTGGATTAACGAGCTGAGAGTTCTTGGGCTGAGGATGTCAAGGAGTCTTCAGGGTGCATTTTATAGTGAGATGGACCTTCAACATCGTGAAACGAAGATACAGTGTACAAACAGTACAAACAGCGAAGTAGCTGCGGCGATTTCGCCATATGGCTATATGGCGACATGCTTCATGAGCTATAAAAGCAACTGGGCGGAATCCCGGAGATGAACACAGGAAAACATGTGCAGTTCGAGCCCTGGACGAGATGAAAGTCATAATTGTATGACTGGTGTTATCGGATAGAGCCATACACGTCATCGGATTCGCTATAGAGGCATTCCGAAGTTCTAGCTGACCGTTCGCAGATGCACTGGCTACTAATAGATCGAATGATACGCATATATATGGAATCCCCAATGTTCGTACGTTGAAGATAGGACGGTCAAGGGATGTTGAAAGTATGATAGGATAGATTCGGATCTGATAGTATGGAGGCCTTTCCATTGAGTTGAGCCAAGTTAGAGCTCTATCGAAGAAAGATGCCCAAGATCCAGCCGATCGTCTCGTTCTGTTGCAGCTCTTAATGTGTTATCGATGAGTTTATGCCGCCGAAGTCGCAGCAGAAAGCCTACAGATCAGTTCTTCCAAGCCCTAGGTTGTCGATTGATCAGAAACAGTCCAGTGAAGCTAATTGAAGGTCAAATCTTGTGTAAGAAGGATCAGAGATTCCTGGAAGTACTGTGCTGCCAGAAAAAGCCTTGCCAGAGGTAGAAGTTCAAGAAAGAACAACAGTGGGAACTCCGCGACGGTTGATCGTTCTGGTTACATAATCGTGTCACAACTTCTGCAAAAATTGTGCAAAAGTTTAGCAGAAGTTGAACACTAACTTGAGCTTGGATGTTTGAACCTCGAAGCAAACTTTCTTGCTGTTCAGCGAACGACATCTTATGCTATAATTCTCAGGCTGCCTTTCCTTCCCGGTCGGTTCCTATTCTGGTCTCTACTTGTTAGACTTATAGTAATTACTATCATAGCATGCATGTAGTAAGTACATGATTTACGTTGAAGACATCTGGGAGACATCCAGGAAGAATTTATGATCGAATTGATCAGAGGTTTCGGACGTTTAGAAGGCTCTGAATCGATTTCTACAGCTTACTAGTAGGGTTCTTTACACTCACCACACAAACTAACATACCTTCACCAAGGATAACTCCGACTTTGATCCCTTTGCCGGTACGTTCCACGAAACCGTCGAAGGGTGCCAGTACCACATTCTCCATCTTCATCACGCTCAACACTAATAGTGCTTCACCCTTGCGCACTGCACGGGCCTCGCTGGATGTCGCCAGCAAGGCAGGGTGTAGTTCGACAATCTTACCCGTCATTGGGGATGCTACTTGAGAAGGATTATTCAGGTCCGCGAATTCGAATGCGTCCGAGGATACGGCGGCTGAGGTAGATTGAGATAGCGAGAATTGGAGAGGAGAGGGGGAGAAGGAGGTCTGGATGGTTCCAGAAAGCGTCGACGGGAATGCGTTCTCCGCGATGGTGGTCAAAGTCACTGTGTGCTTCAGCGTGGATGCACCGGAGGGCACAAGTGACGTTGCAGAGGAAGAAGACGGTTTGATCGGGCTAAGAGTCAGGTTGAAAAGGGTCCCTGGCTGGAGCAATAAGCCTGAGGAAGCAGCAGACGCAACAATTGGATTGGCCTTCACATTGAATTTTCTATTCTTCAAGATAGCTTTGCTGCCCATATCCAAAATGTCGACGGTGTTGCGTTCCAACCATAGAGTATCAATTGCGTCAGCTGCCCAGTCCAGATGGTTGATTACGCCCGCCAGAATAGTGATATTGGTCTTTACTGCATTACCGCCAACGACGATCTCGTGCAGAGCCCTGCGAGCCTTGGCTGACGCTTCATCGAACGAGCGACCACGGACGATTAGCTTCGCAAGTAGTGAATCGTATTCTGTGCCCACAGTCCAGCTTGTATTTTGTAACCCATCATGTGCGAAGGGGCCGTACGTGAGCCACGTATCAACGCGTACGCCTCTACCAGCAGGCCACAAAATATCCAATGCTTGAATCGGGCCTGGAGAAAGCTGGAATGCTCGGCTGGGATCCTCTGCAGTGAGACGGAGCTGTATAGCGTAGGAAGATGGAGGAGACGGCGGAGATGCTAAATTCAGAGAGAATAAAGTAACTCCAACAGTGAATAGCAGAAGCTGAGCCCGAACGAGATCAATGTCGTTTATCTCCTCTGATGTGTTTGTTAGATACGGAGAATTAATATCATTGGAAAGGTTTTACCTGTGATAGTATGTTCCACTTGAACACGGGGATTTATCTCTAGGAAGACCCATTCTTGGGATCGAGTGTTGTATAGATATTCGAAAGTTCCGAGACCCTTATAACTGAGATGACTCGCCAGCTTGAGGGATGCTTCGATGATGGGCTGAATGTCTTTACGCGAAAGTCGAGAGGGAGCCATCTAGCAGATTCATGATTATTCATCTGGGTGGGCATGTAGAAATTTAGCCAGGCTTCAACGAACCTCTACAATTTTCTGAAATCTGCAAGCAAACATGAGTCGAGTGCTGAAGGCAGAAGTCGAGATAAATACCTGCGTTGGACACTACATTCACGCTCCCATAGATGGTTCACGGACTGACCATCCCCGATAATCTGAATTTCAATATGCTTCCATCCTGGTCCTGTTAACGCCCTTTCTACGAACAGTTGTTTAGAAGGACTTTCTCCGAGGCATCTGAAAAATTGCAGAGGTTTTGGTTCCTGTATTTTAGGGTCCAATAACTAAATACGCACCTTTTGAATGCCTCTTCGACATCAGATTCAGCTTCGACAACGCGAATTCCACGTCCTCCACCACCATCAAGAGCCTTGATCATAACAGGATAGCCAATGCCTTTGGCAAAGACACGGACATCACCAGCCGATGATGCTCGCATTCCTGATGCGATATTCACACCAAGGGATGTAGCTAGGTCCCGAGAGAGCATCTTGTCTGAGGAAATTCGTAGTGACTCTGGTGAAGGCCCGATTAATATGAATGAACCCGCCTTGGCTAAGGCGAGCGCGAGGGCCGGACTCTCACTCAGAAATCCATAGCCTGGGTGTACATGAGTGCAATTGGTTCTGGAACATAAATCGATATGAGGGATACGGTTACATGCAAGTAAAAAAGCTTACGTTCTCGCGACATCGACGATGGTTTCAACCTGAAGAAACCCGGCGACAGTATCAAGCTTGACCGCTTCGTCTGCAAAACTTGCATGACTCCCATCGTTCTCGGTGTATATCGCAACTGTCGTCCATCCGAGTTCTCTGGCCGACCGAAGTATACGAATAGCGACTGGTAGTGGCCGTTTATTAGAAAAAGGTCATCAACACAAATCAACATGAGCGGTAACTCACTTTCGCCTCTATTAGCTACCAACAACTTATACATCGTCTTTTTGGAGTCGCTTCAATGCTCTGTCTGGCTTTTCAAGGCTCTGGTGTCGAGGATCCTTGGCTTCTGAAATCTAGTGTTCTGCATAACGGTATCATGGGGTCATTCTTTCGGTAATTGAGGTGCCGACCGTGGAGGCTCTCTATGTTGATTTCCCGGTCTTCGCCACGGTTTATAGACAGTTCCACGGATTCTGGATCCTGAATCTCTCGAAGTTTTCCGCGCACAGGTTAACTGCGGCTTGATTTGACGGACGACGATGCCTGACAGCGGGAAGACAGACGATGGCTCTGGTTGGGAGGTATGTGCAGAAGGCCCATCTCGTTCTTCACTGTGATAATGCCCTCCAAGCACCCTTTAGAGGAACTTAAAGCTCAGCAACGTCTAATACGCGCTCCAAATC